>CAVNYN010235552.1:10005-146265 GCA_963692815.1 Nyctanthes arbor-tristis
ACACAGACAAAAGATCGAGAGAGATCGAGAGAATACCGAAGAGAAGCCTGAGGAGAGATTGAGATCGAGACAGGGAAGAAACCTCCGAGAGCCCAGACGTGCAGTGCAAATGACGCTGAAGTGAAAAAAATCCCTTGTGGAGGGGTAAAATAGGAAATATGTTGAAAAAAATGGTGGCAAATTGGTAAAGAACTGTTCCAGAAAACAGTCACGGGGGTTGGCTCTTTTATAGTATAGGATTTAAGAATTTTCACTTCCAAAAAAAAAAAAAAAAGAATTTTAAAATCTATTCTAAAACCAAAATAAAAGGAAAAAAGGGAGTAATAATCTGACGGTTGAGGTTCAACTAAAAGCTAGGACGGTGGGTCCAATCGACGGCGGCAGAGAATTGGTTAGGGTTTAATGGACCTTTAAAAGCTCAAAGCCATAAGTCCATTAGGGTTCTGAGCTTCGTACCTTCTGAAAAGCCCATCTTCTTCTTTCATCTCCCTCGCCTACTTATTCTTCAAAAATACTTGGTAAATTGATTACCGTTAAACCCTAAACCCAAGTTTGCCCATCAAACAGATTCTCGGTTTCGCCATTGAAGTAAGTTTTCAATTTGTCGATGAAGTTTTTTATTACGTGATATCTGTTTTTTTCCCGTATATGTTACAATTGCAGGTTATGTCTGGTCGACTTTATTTACAGTCGTGATTTTGTTGATTTATCTGCATTTTTTTTTTCTTCTCACAATTTCTTATTTCCGGGTTATACGCTTTACCATGCTAAGGCGAATTTAGGGGTTTCTTGTTTATTCTCAGAAAACTTTTTTTTTTTTTTTATTCTGATGATTTTGTTGACGTGATATTCTGTGTTGGAATCTGACTCCCACCTTAGGTCTAGGATTGGGTTGACCCCTGTTGGGGAAAATACGAATTGGATCGGCTGCATCTAATTAAACGATCAGGTCGAAGAAGTTAGTCATTCAACTGGGATAGCCGCTATTGACATCAATTCATTGTTCCAAGAGGGTATTTGTCACGGCCGTCATACTTATTTCAGTTAATAGTGTTAGATATTAGATTAATTACTTTCCTGAAGCTGATCTTGATGGTACATTCTAACCAAGGGATGCTACTGATGTTATATGGTAGATTTATACCTTTTCATAATGCACTTTGCAGCCCAGAGCAACTCGAGAAGACTTACTTCTATCTGAGTATTGGGTGGCCGAGGTTACCCAGTAGGGAGTGGAATGTCGTAGTTGAGAAGTGGAATGCAACGATCCTGCATAACTTTAAATTATTAAGTTAAGGTTTTGCTTCTAGACGGTGATGTCTGTTGCAGACTCCTACAAGTTAGAGGTGAACTCCAGAATTCTAACGGAGTCTTGCTGTTACTGCTGATTTTGTTTCTAAAGTTGACAGCCTCTGGCTATGATGTAATATTTCTTTTTGATTTATGCATGATTTTGGGACTTAGTGGAGATTCTAATCAAGGTGCAGACATAAAAATACTTTTGATGCCATTTTGTTGGTCTCTGGTATATTATTTTTTTCGTATAGAATTCAAGTGTGTGCATTTTCTCGGTGGAGGTCTTCTTTGTTCAGAAATAATAATATGCATTGCGTGCCACTTGCACTCCCACCCCCTTTTACTTGCACAGATCTAAGGAGGTTAGCTAGTGGAGTTGAATCTAACATTTGATATGTTATAGATTGTAAGACAATGCCATGATCTAAGTTTCTCTGTTTCATTTCCATTTGTAGGATTCATGTGATGGATCCTCCTAATAATCATGACGGAAGCCCGAACTCAGATGTGCAAACGAATAAACGCAGAAAAAAGAAGTCCATAGTTTGGGACCACTTCACAATTGAAACAGTAAATGCTGACTGTATTAGGGCCTTTTGCAACCAGTGCAAGAAATCATTTGCTTATATAACGGGTTCAAAATTAGCAGGCACTAGCCACCTGAAACGGCACATTTCCTTGGGTATCTGCCCTGTGAGTCGATGCAAGCTAGAGAAAGATCAACACATGTGCAACACAGATTCCAAATCTGATGTTTCTGGAAATGGTACCATCCAACCTAGAAAATGTTACCGGCCTACCCCTAGACCTGTCAGCACCTCTATGGGTCAGGACATGTACAGTCGTGAAATTGCAAAAATGATAATTCAGCATGGGTATCCACTTCATATGGTTGAACATTCTGGCTTTATAGATTTTGCACGGTGTCTTCAGCCACATTTTAATGCAATGAGCACTGTAACTCTCCAAGACCATATTCTGAGTATTTATGTCACAGAGAAGCAGAACATATTGAACCTACTAAATTGGATTCCAGGACGCATTAGCCTTACTATGGATTTATGGACTTCAGATCAAAGCATATCTTATGTAATCTTAATGGGACACTTTATCGGCGGTGACTGGAAACTGTATAGGCGAGTGTTCAATGTTGTAATGTTGCCTTTTCCTGAGTCAGAAACTGCCTTTAGTCAAGCGGTAGCTACTTGTCTAAAAGATTGGAATTCTGAGAGCAAGCTGTTTACCCTCACTCTTGATCAATTCCATATTAGTGAAAATGCAAGAAGAAATCTTAGTGGCCTTCTGTCAATCAAGAACTCCCATATTCTCAATGGACAGTTAATAATCAACAGTTGTTTTGCATGTATTTTGACTACTCTTGCATTGGATGCCTTAGAGTTTATCCGGGAAACTATTGACAAAGTTCGTGACAGTGTGAAGTATGTGAAGACATCAGAGGTTCGTGAAGAAAAATTTATCAAGCTGAAACAGCAGCTTCAAGTCCCAAGTTCAAAGAACTTGATAATTGATGACCTTACCAAATGGAATACTACGTATCACATGTTGTTGGCTGCTTCTGAACTGAAAGAAGTGTTTTTTAGCCTGGACACTTTTGATCCAGATTACAAAAGCACTCCATCAGAGGATGAGTGGGTAAAGGTAGTGGAACTCTGTAAGCTCTTGAAGCATTTGTATGAAGCTGCCAGCAATTTCACTGCACCTTCATATCCTACTAGCAATGCTTTCTTCCAGATTGTGTCGGATATTCAGCTTGAACTTATGCATGGTGCTGAAAGCGACGATGTCTTTATCAGCAGCCTTACCAAACCTTTGCATCAGAAATTCAATAGATATTGGGAGGCTTGCAGCCTACTTTTGGCCCTTGCCGCTGTAATGGATCCGAGGTTCAAAATGAAGTTTGTGGAGTGGAACTTTACCAAGATATATGGAAAGGATGCTGACACTTGGATCAAGATAGTTGATGAGGATATGCACGAACTCTATCTTGAATACGTTGTGCAGTGCCTTCCTCCCCCAACTTTTCTTGAAGAAGATAATGATACCTTTGGAAAGATGGAGATGCCTCAAGTAGAAATACCTCGAGAAGACGCATTTCTTGCTAATGGTGACATGGAATTTTCAGATTTTGATATCTATATCTCAGATATAATGAATGGTCAGCAGATGAAGTCAGAGCTAGATCAATACCTAGAAGAAACTCCTTTTCCTCGTGTCCAAGACTTCGATGTTCTTGGTTGGTGGAGGGTAAATAGATCTAAATACCCAACTTTGTCAAAAATGGCATCTGATGTCTTATCTATTCCGATATCCATTGTTCCTCCAGATTCCGTGTTTGATACAAGAACAAGAAAGATGGATAGTTACCGAAGTTCCTTAAGACCACAAATACTTGAGGCCATAATCTGTGCAAAGGATTGGCTTCAGTATGAACATTCAGAAGTTCCATTTGAAACTGCGTCAGGAGTTCCTAGTACATTTGTTGAAACAAACAGTAATGAATACGATAACTTGTAGAGGATATATTGTTTTTATAATTTTTTTCAAGCTAATCATATTCTTTCTCCTTACTTTGTCTAATAAGACCTTTTGACTTAGCAAGACTTCAACTTATTTTAAAAGTTATACTATTTTTATTTTCTGTTTTTAACTTTTGTTCAATCTATCCTACGAGGATGGAATGATAAAAATCCCGGACACTCTGATATTGAAACTGTCTTGCTAAGTTTAGCTTCTGAAGTAATGCTGGATCGAAAAGTAACATTACCAAAGACGTTCTCATAGAAACTGAAGTAAACACTACAATGCTCCACAGAGAATAATCCTTCAAAGCATCAGCTAACGAAAAGATACAATTGACACAATGTAAAAACTTAGAACAACAATTTTAGAAGAGGCCTTCAATTCAATTAGAGCCAGGGTCGAGCACAGGAAGCCGGCAATGCAGACTGATTGATTTATCGATCTGCCTAGTACCCGGAATAAAGAACTGAAAAATAACAGTCAAGCAAGAACCTTGGGGCGCAATGCCATAGAATGCACAATCCGGCCTAGACAGACTACACTGTAAACTCTTGAAGAAGTGCTTGACGCTCACTTGAACCGTCACTGCATCCCCTCTTTGCACAGCCCTCTGAGTCCGCGTCTGAGCGCTCAAGTTACCATCCTCGACTCGCCCCTCTGCACGCTCACCAATCACCGTAAGCTTCCGAAATTCCGCCCCTAGCGTGATCAAACTAGTTGAGATCTGCAAATGTAAATCCCCATACTTGCTTATGGAAACACCCATCACATCTCCCACATGCTTCATTCTGTCAACAAAGTTCTGCAGTGAATTCAGCTCCGGGACTTTAACAAAGGTTTTGGGCATTTCCTGAGATCCGTCAAGCGCAACCTGAAGCTCCTGAACATCAGCCCTCGATAGGGGTTTCGAGATTGGGACATCCTGTATAACAGCGGATCTACTCCCTTTAGTTTCAAACGTCAGGAAAGGCATAGGCTGGTTCGAATGTGGCGGCAACTTCTTGACTAACTTGATTTGCAGACGATTGAGATTGAACCCCGAGGGATTGTGGGCTTCTCCGGATTCCGCATAAATGGTGAGAATACTGCGGAGGGCGCGGTGGAGGAGTGAGAGGTCAATGGTAAAGGCAATTTTATCATCATTTTGGCTCGAAATCCGGTAATCTTCGAAAAGGGCTTCTTTCTTGAACTGGGCAATGGATTGGATTCCGTTGCGATTGAGGAGATTGTGTAGAAAAATGGCGTGGTCACGGGTCAAATAGAGATGGGAGATTTTGCCCATTTTGTCTAGCGCAGGAAGGATCCTCTTCTCCAGGAGATTTATGCCATTTTCGGTGAGAAACGCTTTGAATTTCATCTCTTCTGCTGAATTTCTGGGCTTTGCCGGAGATGGACAAAGGCCGCCAGGGTTTTGGAGCTGAGAAAAATGGAGGGAAGGAAAACAGTAACGAGTTGCTGAGTCTATTTTCGCCGTTGGTCCCTATCCTATTGATTGGTTCTATGATTGACCCAGAGTTTTAAATTCGGCAGGTTGGTTTACAGAACTTTCGCTATTTCATAAAAGCATTATTACAAGGAGAGTAATAATGAGAGAAGCCAAGACTTTATGGTCTGATAGTATTCTAGTTAGATTTTTAAATCCTTAATATAATTTTAAAAAAATAATGAGAGAAGGAATAAGTCCTTAACTAAGGATATTAGAAAAAAAAAAAACTTAATAATATCATTAGACGATATGAGTCTTGACAAAAATGGCAATTCATAAAAAATATTTTATTATGACAGTGTGATGATTATTACACTTGATTTAGTTATATCTAATCTGTGTAATTCGACAATTAGATTTTTTCACCCGTGTTAGTTTACATTTATAATAAAATTGATGTGTGAGTGTGAACATCATGTCATAAATAAAGTACAATATATCAGTTGTATTATATGAAATTACAAATTGATATGCAAATTACAAATCACTATGAGATCAATATTTATAGCAAAATATCTGAGTCTATAATTCTGATTTCCTCTAAACACGTCTTGAAAGTTCATACATCCAACATATATAAAATTATAATAATTAACAATTAAATAATCAGATCACGATCAACTATTAAAACTATGAGTCTAGTCTTACTCGTGCGCTGTATAGAAAGATTAATTAAAAAAAAATCAATAATAATGAATAATAAAATATTAAACAAATACATGTCATCGGATTTGCATAACCAAATCAATAAACATACAATTTTAATTTAGTATTTGACATGTTAAATTAATATTTTGTTAATAATATACTAATAGTTAACCGCTTATGTACTCTATTAATGTTTTATTATATTTTACTTTTTCATCATCTAACTTATTTAATATTATCAGTTAATAATCTAATAATACGTTTCAGGACATGTACATATCCGTATTCACGTGATGCCCATTCAGATAAAATTTTCATATTCATAAGAAAGTACCCCCTTGGTGTACCTTTTTATGAATAAAATTCAAAATTGATTGTTATTATTAAAGTATTATATTAAGTGGGGATAGATTGCTAAAGAAATGCAAGTTACACTTTTAAATATAAAAAGTGGACTATATATGTGGGCATCCTAAAAAGAAAAATGAGATCAAATAATCGAGATAGAGGTATTAACTTTTTTGTGTAGTTCATTTTCTTCTTATAGATTTCATGTCACTTTGTTCACAAAATTGTTGCTAAAATTCATTGTTATTTTCGTCGAATTAAAATATCGATATATGAATTCAATACTGATTAAGAATCAATTAGTATTCAACCAGCATAAAGGTGAATTCCCAATATTTCATATTAATAAAAATTCATTAAATAACTTGTAAAAAATAATAAATGGTTACAATATTAATAATTAAATCAAATGAAATAATAACATGAATTCAATCGATATTTTACAAGCTCCACATCTATAGAGAAAAAAGATAAAAAAATTATTTGCATCATCTACGAAAAAAATATTAATTGTTGCCTATTTATGTATTCGATTAATGCTTTACTATATTTTCTATTTATATAATTTAACTTATTTAATATTATTAGTTAACAGTCTAATAAGCATCGGGTATGTACATACTCGTATTAATCGATACTGGTTCACATAAAAATTTTCATATCTATAAAAAAGTACCCTTCTGACGTACCATTTTAACCGGATAATACGTCGTTTCCTCATATATATTTTTAACTGAGTGATATTTTGCTTTATTTTGTATAAATACTCATAATACCACGTTGTTATTTTAGCATAGCAAATAACAAATACAATCCTTAAAAAAATAGTATAATTTCATAATGATAATCGTTTGAGGCGTAATAATTATAATTATTATTAAAAAATCCAAAATGGTGTTGTAGATTTTAGAATATGAGGAATTTTAGGTAGAATTGAGTTCTAATAAAAAAAAGAACTTGAGAATTTCCATTAATAAGGGAGGGAAATATGTTAGTTAATGAAGTATTAAATAGAATGCAAGACAAATATGCTATAAAGATTTTAATTAGATAATAATAGAAGAGACAAAGATTTTACACACCACAATTTATTCATTTCGTAACTATCGGCCAAAAAGAAAGTGCGATTTTTGTAGGAATTCTTGAGTCTAAAGAACATAAACTTGAAGATAACAATACAAAATTATGTTCTTCTTCTCAATTATGCTAATCAATAATAGAGGAAGTTAATTAATATTCAAATAAAAGAGAGATAGAGAAATATTTACATTCATGTTTATTCAAGAATCCAACCGGATTAGGAATTGCATTTTATCAATTCTACTTTTAATATTAAATTATAACATTAGTTAAATTGATTCGTTATTTCTTCCATAAATCTAATTTCGTAGATTTATGAATTTAGAGACACTGCAAACAAAATTATTTAAGACATTGTAGAAAAACTGACTTATGAATTAGGGTAATAGCTTATGGCAATTTATTTTTGTACAAAGTAAAGGAAATTTTTATTTTCGATCATTATAGCTTTTTATCATAAAAATTAAAATAGATTTATACGAGTTTTGTGGTACACATAAGTGGAAGAAGATAAGAGGGGAGAGAAACATTTAAGTATTAAAAATGAGATGACTATTTGTGTCATTTTAATTTCGACTATTTTAATATATTTGAAAATTTTATGAGATTAATAAAAAAAGGTATTATCAATATAATTAGCCTTTAAATCTATATTTGGTTAATAATAATATTTTTTTAGTGAAAATACGTGAGAATAGTAATATATAAATGAAAATTGTTAACAAACAAAAGAGTTAGTATAATAATTTAAAAGAATGTTACTCTTAACACATAGGTCACGAGTTCAATCATTCACTATTACATTTGTAACAATTTTTTTATTAAAAGTGACAGTCGATGTAGTATGACATTATTATAAATAACTAGAATTCTCGCCCGTGCGTTGCACAGGTAGAACAACAGCAATAAAGGTAATTCAATATTAACATATACTTAGTCTCGATCAAACATACATTAAATGCAATAAAAGTAATATACAATTGATTTAGTAGCCACTCTTAGTTTTGATTAATTCCATGTATATTATTATCCAAACAATGGATAATAAAATAAATACAAAAAGTAGGTGTGAAATAGATTCTTAATTATTCAAAATACAAAAGTAGGGAATAAATTAAAAAAAGTAAAAAAAAAATTACCACGAGTATCTAATATGTAATTCAGTTTTGAATCGACAAAATTGCCCTCATATAGTAGGTACCTAGTGCATTAGTAAGATAAATGCAAAATTGATTGATAAATTCGGAAAGTTATTTAGATATTTATTTTTAAATTATAAATAATGAGAAATAGAATCAGAAATATATAGTCCAGTAAATATAGAGTCATAGAGGAAAAAAACGACTGTTTATTAAAAACACAAGACTCTGCTAAGTGGTAACACGATGTATAGAGTTTGACACCTGCCCTGTGCTGGAAGGTCGGAAGGAGAAGTGTTAGTTGCTTTGAATGGAAACCCCGGTAAACGGCGACAATAACTCTAACTGTCCTAAGGTAGCAAAATTCCTTGTCGCATATAACTAATGAGAAATTACAATAAGAATAAAATTCTTAATTCTTGAAAGGAATTCTTAATTATCTAAATTCTTAATGAGATATAAAGTCGAGTAATATAAAACTCTTAATTATTGAAAGAAATTTTTAATTATCTAAACGCTTAATGAAATATATAGAGCCCAGTAATTATAGAGTTCTGATTCTTAATTATCCAAACAGTAGATAATAGAGTTCTTAATTATCGAAACAGTGAAATAGATTCTTAATTATCTAAGTTACAAAAAGTAGGGAAGAAATAAATAAAGTAAAAAAAGTTATATAATACCAGACAACAGGAGGGAAATTACAACGCTAGAAAACTTCTCTTGTTATTAATATATAGATTGTACCAAATAGAGTTTTAGGCGGAAACTATTTTCTAATTGCGTTAGATGAAATTACGATTGTGCCAGACAAACTTTCATTAAATATATATACATGTATATATATATATATATAGATGTTACATATCAAGTTGACTTCAGAATTTCGAGTGGTTGCGTATATATCGTAAGTATTTGTTATGGTTGGATGTTAATTACTTTAATTTTTGATTTTTTTTTTCTTTACAGATTTTTTCTTTTTCCCCTTTGCCTTTTTTGGAGTTAAAAAAAAATATATGATGCCAAGAAAAGAAGTTTAATAAGAAAAAGGGTTATTTATATAAAAGGTATTAAAACTAAGCATGGCATACAATTGTAGTATCTTAACATATAGTATTTGTAAAAATAGAACATTTTATTTGAATTATACCCCTTGTTCTATATATCAATTTAATAATAAAAAATACAACAAAAATTCTGACCGAAAATTGGGAAGGAAAAAAAAAAAGAAAAGTAAATCATCATTAATTGTAATCCTAAAATCCAGCCAAATATTTAAAATAAGTTTCAGTTACAGAACGTTTTGATGGAGATTTTGCAATTTATCCAATTTTCCGTATCAACATCCGTCCAAAAAATCTCCCGGTATCATGCCCACACTCCTGCCATTGTTGGATCAGTTTCTACCGAAGAAGATTCAGAACTACTTCACCTCTCAATTCTCACAACGTTCCCCTGTTTTTCCTTGATACGCAGTGAAGATATACAACCCCCAAAAAAAAAAAAAAAATCAGCGTACAGGACTTGATTGTTGACCTTAAAAACAGCTACCATGGTGCGAATTGGTGTGGTTATGATGTACAATGGGCGGTGGACTTCCGGGAACGAGTTTGTCGACTTTATTAAGACTGGTAATCTGCTCCCAGAAATTTGCACATTTGATCAAATAGAAGAGCTTACATACAGCGAAATCAGAAAAGATTCTATTGAATACGAGTTGTCAATCAAATACCGGTTAGATAACAATGATGCGTTCATAATTATATCAAACGAATCATCCCTTGAATTTTATTTGCAATTGAAGGAGCAGGCTAACAAGATGGACAAATATCCAATTTTTGTCGATTGCAAGGAGAGACAGATGTCGAATATGGACAGTGGTATATGCAACATCGAGTTTCCAAGAAGCACACTGCAACATTTGTTGGACGGTGGTAACATTCAACACTCTACGCCTTTAGTTGAACTTCCAACAGCAGAAATTACGGGAGCTGAGCGTGTAAATACCATAAATGGAAAAATAGTTTCGAAAGAGGATGCATATTATGATGTTATTGCTCAAATGGACAGTGAGTATTTTTGTTGGCCAGATATTTGTGTGTAAGAAAATACTCATATTGAGTCTGTCATTGAATGCTGTGAAAGAGCGGTACCAGTTCGGTATGTTCAAATCTGACGAGCGTTTATTATGTGAAGTTTGAGGAGAATGGCTGTAATTGGACCCTGCGGGCGACAGTGTTACAGAATACCGAGATGTTCAAGATAAAAAAAGATAAGTTGTCCTCATACTTATTCATTCAATTTTTTATCTGGTGAACACAGGAATGCAACTGACGATCTTATTGCCTATGTTATTAAGTATAAATTCATACGTACTAGGACTATGTATACAGCTAGTGACATTGCAGTTGACATTAAAGAGAGGTTACTATTGAATTTAACTTATGATAGAGCATGGAGATCACGGCAAAAAGCTTTAAAGATGATTCGAGTTGATCCTTCACAATCTTTCCAAAGGCTGCCAGCTTATTTGTATACACTAAGCAGAAGTAATCCTGCAACAATTACAGCAATATCAACTGAAAATGACGGTATGTTTAAATATTGCTTTGTAGCGTTGGGGGCTCCAATAAGGGGTTGGAAATATTGCAATCCCGTGATAGTTGTTGATGCAACCTACCTAAGGGGAATTTATGGTGGGACGATGTTTACAGCTTGCACACAGGATGGTAGCAACTCGATATTTATTTTGGCATACGGGGTTGGCAACGGGGAAAATAATGACTCGTGGGGTTGGTTTTTCGAGCAATGAAAAGGGGCATATGGAGATCGGGGTGGCTTGTGTATTGTTTCTGATAGACATCGTAGCATTGCAAAAATGGCAGACAAGGTTTTTTTCAAATACTTCTTATGTGGCATCTACTTATTACTTGTATAAGAATTTGAAAAAGGAGCGTGGGAATGAGGCTGATAAAGTTGCAGATTTGTTCTACAATGCGACCCGGGCGTATACAAAGCAGGAATTCAACACATACTTGAAGCAAATAAAAGGGATTAGCCAAAAGTCATTTGAGTACCTGGTAAGAGCATTTAATTTTCTTTAGAATGTACCTAAACTATTATGTTCACATGCATAATTATCTCATCCAATTAGTATTCACTTAATGATCTTTTGAATGTAGGAAGGGGCAGTAACTTTATAATGTGCTTGATTTATACGGTAACATTTTCTACGACAATTAATTGCAGTAACTTGAATGAATTTCAGCCCAACATGGTCACTGCAACCTTAATATGTAGTGGACTTGAAGTATACAGTAACATTTTCTAAATGGAATTACAATGATTAATAATTAATAACACTCTTTATCAATAATTAATAATATTCAATAATTATGCTTCCTAGATTTCCAGGCGAGAAGAAGTCATTGTCAACGTAATGAAACGCATTTCGATCTTTCAAAAGTTTTGAGCACCTCAACTTTGACTTTTCTATTTACCTTCTATGTTACCTAACAATGGCAACCTACGTTACCAGTGAAACAGAAAAATTACAAAAAAGGGATAAACAACGAATGATGTTGACAGTGTGGATTCCTAACCAACCAAAGGCCAAAAAAACCCCTACTTTCGATAAGAAAAAGAACCCCACACAAAACAGAGACAGAAAGCAAACAAGTGGTCAAAAATCAAGGCCTCTATACTTTACATAAAAAAATTAAACCATCCAATTTATTAAAAAAAAACCAATGAGATGACATACTAAACTACAAAAATCAACTCAATGACCACCATAAACAAACACAAATTGACAGCACCAGTAACAAAACCATTTGACGACACCCGATAAAAACACAGCAGCGGGGAGAACAATGAAAGAAAGCAATGAAATTTTGGAATGGGAAAACAGCAACGGGAAAACAACATAATACAGCAACAGAAAAGAGCAACGGAAATTCCAAAACACAGAAAAAATGTACCTTGCGAGAATGTGGAAGCTCAATTCGGACCTTTTTTGGACAATTCTTCTTCTTGCTGGCCAATCGCTTCTTAGTTTTCTTGTTGGAACCATTCCTACTGCTACCGCACTTCGAAGCCATCGCTGGAAAAATTGGACACTACCAGCAATGCAGGGAACGAAGGAAATCAAAACCCAACCTAACACCCTCACATGACCCAATACACGACAAATCAAAACCCCAAACCCAATCTCACCAAAACCCCACAGGTAATAGGAATAGAACGAAATAGGTAGGGGTGGGGGAGGAAGACGCCACGGGTAAACCCACAAAAGAAGACTCTTAATGAACTTAAAATTAGGAAAGACATATTAATTAATTAATTAATTAAGGGATTCAAATTATTGTCAATTACAAAAGAAAAGATAAGGAAATAAATTTAAAATCATAATAAATCCAGTTATATAATAATATCCAAAAAATAATAAGTAAATAAATAAATATGAAAAAATGAAATACAAAAAAAAAATTATGAGTACTATATATAAAAATAGTACCATAAAATTGTGTATAAAAGATAGTGCTTATATATGCTGGACCAAATGTCTAATTGTTCTTTAAGAAAAATGGAAAGGAAATCAGAAAAGGGACTGCTCCAAAGTCCAAATCTAGTAAATTAGGCCACCGAATGGCAATACTATTGGGCTATGCTCTTCTGTCTATCACATTAAGGGCCATAATATTGTTATTAGTGCCCCGTTACACAATTAACAGTTACCAAAACAACAAGCAGAGGATAATAATAACTCAGAAATGAATTCAATAATAACTTAAATAACACTAGAGAAAGCATTATTAGACACAACAAAGAAAGTGATACCACACTGTATAGGTTTTGTGTGGTGTTTCTGTGTCATGGGCGTCGTAGTATTCCTGAAAAAAAGAAATTTTGTATATCTACTCCTATACCAATTAAAATACTACACAGTCGATACGCGGGTAACATCAGTAATCAGTAAGTGTATAAATAAAAAATCACAACGCTTTTTTATTGATGATGATATACATGCATATTACAATCGTTTAGTGAATTTTGATGAAATCTTTGCTGAGAGCAGATAAATAAACAACTTTTAACGATTTTAATAGTTAAATTACCTAATTCAACATTAAAATCGTACATGCATTCGGCTTTTGATTAAAAGAACATATGTAAATATGGGTCGGCAAATCGAATATCTAAATAAGGGAAAAAACTGCAACAAACCAAAAAAAAAAAAGAAACTTGTCTTGACCGCCATACTCAAACCTTGTCCTATTAAATCAATCAAATCAGTTGCGATACCTTTGTTTCGCATTTTTCCGTGCTATAACTATTTAAATGAAAATCATTTTAAACATTTACTTACATGTTTGGTAATTCTGTAGTAAATTATATATTGTATGTGTATTTTATATTAGGCTAGATGTATATATTATTTTTTTAGGTATTTTGATAGATTTGCCTATATTCAAAGTTTTTTTATTTTTTAATTTAAGAAGTTTTGTATACACACACACATATATATATATATATCTTATGAAGTATTTCCTAACTTGTATTTTATTATTTTGTTTTAGTTGATGTGTTAACTTTTTAATTTTTTTTATATATTTTTAAATTGAGTTGTTATCAAGTTATTTATTTTGTATATAATAAATATATTGTATAACTAACATTACATAATTTACAAAATTTCCATTACTGTATAACTACAGAGAAAAATAAACTATTATCCTACTCATCAATTTTTTTTGGTTCTATGCTCTAGATGAAAAGATACATTACATTGCGACAACATAGAACCTTATATGACTAATCACTTAGTTAAGATTTCGTATATAATCTAAAATATTTTGTTTTTGGCGGAAAATGGTTAAATGGGTCTGGCACAAGTAAAAAGTATAATAACCTTCCCCCGATCCATTTTCAAGTCGGGCAAATTTTCTTTATTTCATCATCTACCTAATTACCCTTTTAGTCGGGTATTCTCTATCTAAATAGGGTTGGATACTCTCGGGTATCGGGTATAACTGATTTTTTTACTATCTTTACTGAGTTCATTTAACAGCATCCTATATAGAGTAAAATATAATTAGTATTAATTAATTAGTTAACAATAAGATAATTGAAATATTGAAGTTCAATATAATTGACCACACATTAGTTTCGTACTAATATTAAAATATAGTTTTATTTGATATCTTCTTGTACAATTCACAGGTGAAAATCAAATTTATTTGAATATCCCAAAATATTGAGTTTTCAAAATCATTAGATAGCATAATTAGGAAATGCAAGGTTAGTGGGACCTCATGATATAGAGTCCATTGATCACATAATCTTTAATCCACTTTTGCAACAGGATGATCTTTAATCCACTTTTGCAACAGCATGTGGTTAGGCCGAAGATCTAATCAAATCATCCCATGTTTAAAAGATCATTCATCAGATATGTTTGTCTGAAAGTTGGCTGGTTTATCCCTTTTTTAAAATGTTTTTCACACGATAATAAAATAACTGTTGTGCTTACTTTTTGCGATATAATAAGCAAAAAAGTCCCTTTTTATATTTTAAAAACTATTGTACCATTTGCGCAGATTCTTTTTGAGCTAAGTAGCTGTTTGAATCACTTTATTTAAATTAAATTATAATCAAATTAAATTTTAATGAGAAATTATAATTATGTGAAATGAGATATATAGATTTACTAAAAATTTGAAATTTATGGCTATAATTGAGCAGTTGTCAAATTAGTAATAGTTGAGATTATAATGTGTTTTCATACAGAAAATCAAACACTTCCTAAAAGGTATGCCTCGGCTATTGTGGGAAAAAAGTTGTGTCATGGTGGATGCATGTCATCCATCCGTGATCTAACGTCTCAAGTTAGTCATTTCAAGGAACACAATCTTCATGGTCGATTTTCATTGCTGAGTTTGATATTCTAGAGATGACACTGAGAGAAAATTCATTTTATCTTTTTGTTTTTATCTTCACGGTTCTTTAACAAATTAATTTATATTTACATATGAAGTAGAGATGTCAAAGTGAGTGAGCTGATTTGACCAGGCTTGCTAATATAGTTGAAACATTAAATTTTACCTCATTTTTTCAAATATATCTTTATGTCTCATTAATTATTTGAAATACTTTCAATATATAGACAGATGAATAACAATAATTAAATAAAGACACGTATGAAAATGAAAAATTAGATGCATGTTCAATATGATATAAGTGAATTTTTTTTTTACCGACGAAAATACAATATTAGATTACCTTTTTAAGACATTAAGAGTGTTTTTATCCTTCAATTTATAAAAATCAAATTCTAATAATGTTAACAAAAGTTTTTACCATTTCACAACATACACAAATCATCGGGTGACATTCGTATAGTACTATATGAATTGTTACAAATTGTCTTCATCAGTTCGATTGACATGAAAAGACATTAAAAATAAGCTTTTTTCAGTCCAAAAGGACCATTAACAGGCTGTAGGCGTAATGCCATTCACAAAAGCGCCTGATGCTACAGTCAACTTAAGTTTTGATGGCTCTCTATCATTGAATTTTTTTAACTTTTTTTTCATGGTCTAGTGGTTAAGATACAATTAACCGGCTTTTTTCTCTACTCAAAAAAAAAAAAAAAGGAAAAGAAAAAAATGATAGAAAGAAAAGGAGAAAAAATATGTGGGTCTCATATTCCTATCTATTTTCTTTTAATTCACTTTTTTCACTCGCTCTTACCTGACCATGTCTACATTTCTGTATCCTTCCAACTATGTTTCATTATTAATTTATTATTATTTTTTAATATCTTTTTACATCTCCTACCTTTTTTAGTTTTCCTATACCTTTTCATTGCACTTCTTTTTATTAATTTTCAATTAAAAAATAATCTTTCCTCTCTATTTGTACCCTTCACATCACGGTCATGGCCACTAATACACATTCATGCACTCGAGATGCCGAGCAATTGGCTAATATATATAAAAATTTTCCTTCTTTCTATAAATTCATTAAATTTTATATTACTTCAGTTTTTATAAAAATATGGTCATATTCCTTTTTTCATGTGAACCGTGTTTCACTCCACTAAAATTTCTTGTTTGGATTGTTTCCTACTATGCCCTCTTAGAGCATCTCGAATGGCGGGTGGATTGTGAGTGTGATAGGGAGGAGAGAGATAAAAATAAGATGATTATTTTAAATAAATAGAAATAAAAAGAGATGTAGTGAAAAAGAAGGGAAAAATAAAAATGTGGAGAGATGAAATAAATTTAAAAATAATGATAAAATAGTAGTAGATATGGTGAAGGTGAGGATGTATCTGTAGACTTTGCACAAGACTCGAAAAAGAAAAATAAAGAAAAATAGTGTAAATGAGAAAAAAATAATTAAAAAAAATAAAAATAGATAAAGTCACGGGACTCACGATTTTTTTTTTAATGTCTTTTTCTCTCATTAGATGGACACTGTCTATAAAAAGGTGAGTAAAAAGAGTGGATCAAATTGAAAGACTTCTTTGGTTAGCTTTTGTGATGTAAACACCGGTGACTTTTGTGTATTATTCACTTCACGTGTGTTATTCCAACATCAAATAGCATTAGATATATCATCACAATCCTGATTTTGTTGAGAAAGAACAAATTGTCACACTAGTAACGAAAAATACATACTTTTATGAATTATCAACCAGCATGATAACTATCGTAAAGAAATTAAAACACTACAAGAAACAAGAGTTATAGCGGCGATATTTTACGACGACGTCAGATGTCGTTGCTATAACGTTGACTACATCAGCGATTTTAAAGCGCCGTAGCAGTCATCACCCTATATCAGCGACATCATAATGTCATCGCTGTAAGATGTATCTACAAAGACAACAAGTGATGTCGCCGCTGTATATTGGTATCTATAGAGGCAACGTGAAAAAGTTGTCGCTATATTTCTTGATCTAAAACGATGACCCATAAATATCGTCTAATTTTAATCGGCGGGAAAATTTTCCGCCGTTGTTCTTGTATTTAGTGACAAAAGATCGTTGTTATAGAGAAGATATTCGTCACTATAGTTATAATAATCTATATAATATATATTATAAAAACAAGATAATAACCAAAAGTTAAATTAGTCCAGTTGGTGAAGTACCATGTCTTTGCATTTAATGTGCTGGTTCGACTCCTCACATAGGCAAATAATCTTTAATTAAATATGGATGGAAAATGATCGGACTAAGGGGCTGGGATGGGGCGGGGTTGGGTCGGGCTAAATAGTGGCTGGTCGGGTTAAATTTTTTGTTTTTTTAATGACCGAAACCCATAGATCAGACAGCCGCGATCGTGTCACCTCTATTGGGTGTCTCTTAGATTGCGATGATGCGAGTCGCCGCTATGGATCTACTACCACTAGTTTATAGTCGCGACATTCGCAAGCGACTTTGTCGCTGCTATCACACATTTTGGGGTAACATATAAACATTTTGCGACGACGCGAGTCACGGCTATTAGGCTTATTCCTTGTAGTGAAAGCCGGACATAAAAGTTAAGTAGTGAAAGCCGGTCATAAAAGTTAATATACAAGTAAAGCAACAGTAACCTCTAATAAGTTTATCGTTTATTTTATATCTAATGAACGTTGGTGTAAGAGCATCTATATTTATAGTGTTAAAGTAGGTCGTTAGTAGAGTTGTTAATTAACAACTCAAAAAATAATCTACATTAGTGGTGTTAAAGTAGCTGTTAAAAATATTTAATTTAACAAGTTGTTAGTTTTGTTGTTAAAGTTAATAAGAAACTTAACACTTTATGTGGTATTATTTCTTCTTTTTTATTTTAATTAAATTGGGATTGACCCACTATTTGACTATTGAATTGATAATTAAATTTAACACTTTTAGTTAGACTGACCAATGTAGTATAAATTAATAGTTAAATTTAACTTATTTAGGTCTCCTTTAACAATTACTATAAACTCTATGTTTATTTATGTGAATATTTAATTTTAATACTATAAATATAGATGCTTTAAATAAATTGTGCTATCTCAACTACATGCAATCATAGTTGCAACTTGCAAGTGACTTTTATAGTTATGTTCGATCTGTCTAGGCAATTTCCGTGATCGAATTTCAAAAATAGTAAAACTGGTTGGATAATGTTGTACACAAAACCTAGAGAAGGTGGCCATATCTATATAGATTGATATAAATGGAGGGGCCTATCCTTTTGTGTTAATAATCAGGTGATCATGCTTGACAGTACACCGCGCGTGCACATGAATAGTGATCCTCTGCATTTTGTCTTTCCGGACCCATGGATTAAAATAAAAAAAAAAAGGAAAAGGAAAAAGGAGTACAAGCCCTTCCAGAAATTAATAAAATTGATTTTCGGCCTATATAAAATCATCACTCGTAAGATGGAGATATATAAGAAATTAGATACCTGCTTTGTTGACTCCTAATTATTGGAATTAATTATTGGTCCAACTATTTCGGTTTTGATAAAAACTCTGACATGCAATCCTACACTATACAGTATAGATGAATGATGACAAATAAGATATATATGAACAAAAGGGAATGGTCGACAGTGAAGTTAAGAGGTCTTGTATGATAATTAAATGTCTTGTCTCAAATACATACAGCCCAGTTAAATTGCAATGTTTAAAAAAATTTAGAAAATGAGATTTTTTTGTCATTATCTTTCAGAGAAATATATATGTGTGTGTGTGTGTGTGTGAATTCAGCTTTTCAAATCAATTAAATTTTCACGAGTAAATGAGAGAGACAAAAATGTCAACCTTTGTTATCTAAATGCAAAGGGATAAAGATCATCGGTTATGATTGCGATAGATTGTGTTTTGGTTTTTAATTAAATTCTCAATACTTAAAAGTTATATAATGACTTTATCTACCTTGAAATAATATGACCCACACCGATATTAATTAAGTAATAAATAAATATAAGGTCAAGAATAGAAATGTAGAAATTATATCTATAAAGCATAGTTTACTGGCAATGAATCTCTATATAAGATATCTTCATTATCCAACTATATTATTATACAATTTACTATTGTATAAACAATAAATTAATAAATGTGAGAAATCAAGAAAATGTTCCCCACATGTGAAACTGATATAAAATAACACTGCTTCTAAGTAATTACATTACACATTGATCTACATCCCACCTTAACATGCAACTTTATGATTGAAAAGAATATTTTACATTCCATCTGACGATCATTTATAAACGGTATTAGTTTACACATCATTTATTTTTTTGAATTTTTGTTATCTGGCAAGATTTGATTGATTAAAATTTTTTTGAAAATTAAAAAATAGGAGCTTGATGTGATGTGCTTATTATGAGGTGTCAAAATATAATTGGTTGATAAGTGTCCAAAAACAATCGTTATGCTTTGTTTGGTTGGAATTTAACAAAGTGTAACGCCCTAGGATTATAATTTGGATTATAATTTATCACACAATATCATTTCATTGGTTTCATTTTTTCAAAAAGTAAAAAAGTAAAAGTCAAGCCGTAAATTTTTTACTTTTTCAATTTTTAAATCTTTACCAAACATAGTGAATGAGTATTCACAATAAAGGTATTAAATCAAATTTTAGTGAAGCATGTTAGTTAATAACTACAAAATATATAGCCACAGTGGATGTGCCAACAATTGTTGACTATTGCATTTTGGAAAATAAAATATAAAAATGAGTTACTGCACCAAAGATCACCGAACTTTCACTATAATTGGAATTAAATCATTAAACTTTAATTAACAGTAACTAGATCACTCAACTTGTGTTTTACTTGTAATTAGATTACTAAATTTTAATGTAACGGCAACTAGGTCACTAAACTTTGATTACTGACAATTTAATCATTAAACTTTAATTTGATTACAATTGTGCCACTCAATAAATAGAACATGGCCGTATTTAATGGAAACTAATGATGTATTATAAGTTGCTAATATGTTATTTTACATTCACATATTAACATGACCAATGGCGGAGCCAAAAGCTATTAGAGGACTGGACTGAAAGGGTGAGCCGTATATTACGCACGGCTAAATTACCTTTTTAAAAAAACTGAAGTTCCGATCTTTCCAATTTAGGGGGCCGGGCCCCCCGCATGGCCCCCCTTAGCTCCGCCAGTGAACATGACAATTGGTCGAAAATTATCTAAAATTACGATAATAATATAAATGTTGAATGATGAGATTTTTGTAAATTGGCATATTATTTTTCAAATTTTCCATTTCAATAAGACATGTCTTTTAGATTATTATTTTTAAATTGGATGATGATATTGTTGAGTGATCTAATTGCTATTAAATTAAAGTATAGTGATCTGTTTAAAAGTAGAGTGAAAGTTCAGTGACCTCTAGTACAATTGATTCTATGAAAATTTAACAATTCAATCTATTTTGTGAAAAAATCTTTTAAATGATTACTTATAAATTAGCAGGATTCTATAACTTAACATACATCTAAAGATTTTTTTTTTTTTTTTACTTATGTGGCAAACTACACTGGATAACTTCATTGTGGATTCTCAAATAATTTAAACGGTTGTCAAATAGCTTGGATGGCTCAAATTAGTACATGAAGAATTGACTTGACTTTCCTTTTAGCCAAACTCTAAAGGCAATTTCCACTAACGCTACAACTTGAAAAGGCCAAAAAAAAAAAAAAAAGAAAAAAAAAGTGCTATGTGTCACGCCCCCGCTTGTGAAGCGTTCAACGAGGGACGACGCTAAGGCCAGGCGCTACTATCGTGTGGAGACGATAAGTGCGTGACATATGTGACGCTTTTATGAGCAGCGCACTCAGAGGGTTTGCAGTGGACCCCACATGGATGTAATCCTTCCAAAATTGGACTAGGCCCCCCTGCTAATTCTTTAAACTCTCTACTTGGAGTGCTATGTCTTCGAATACAAAAAGTTTCTATCTAAATTAATCCCTCAGTTGATATTTTATCTCATGGACGTATATACACAAGCGTCACGCGTGGTAAAGTAATGTGTACTTGTACCGGATAGAAACAAGATTAGTTGGATAAGGACATTTGTCATTGTCAGTGTTCTTTTCCTTTCTTGCACGCGCTGGGCACACGCATAACTCGGCATTTAGTGCCTGTCTTTTTTTGTTCTGTATATCAAAATTTTGGGAAGTGTTTAGCTACCATGTGGATTATATAAATTATGGTCTATGTGATATTATTTTATTAATTATTTATTATAAAAAATAAATAATTATTGCTTGATTTTTATTTTTTAATTTTTTTAAAAAAATAAAACCCATTAAATGATACTGTATAGTAGATTATAATCCAAATTATTATAATCTGGATGAGTTGCGAAATACTATGTTGATATTTCTTTTAACAAAAACTCTACAAAGACATGAAACTTTAACATGAATAAGTGATATTATTATTATTATTATAAATATAATACAATTGTAGTGACTAACTAAAAATATCTATGTGATCATCATTTAGTGAAATTATAGACTTTGTTCGGTGAGGATTTAAGAAAAAGTGGGTTTTTAAATGAGCTAGTTTTTTTCACTCGTGCGATGCACAGGAAAAATAATTCAAAATAATCTAGCTTATTATAAGGATTTGCGAAATTATAAGCTAGCACATGTTAAAAAACAATTGAAAAATTTGATATTGTAGTATGTATAATATATTTGTTTAAGACGAAGATTACATAGATAGATAGTTTTTTAATTTTATTTTAAAATTTTTAATTATTAATAATTATATATATTTTTTTATAAGCATAGTTATATTTTGTTTCAATTTTTTTATATGATATAAATAAGTAATTCATAAAAGTGAACAACTATATTAACTTTGTTTGTGTGCGTCAGACCCATGTAGTATGATGATATTTTAATCAACTTTTAAAATCTTAAATAAATTTCCTCTTGATTGCTAGATTTTCATGAGAATGAACGGGAGATTTAAAAAAATAAATATATAAGAAGATAGCTCAAATCGAAAATTATTAAAAAATAGATATAAAAAGTACTTATCACACTGATTACCACATTCAAAAATAAAAATACCAAATTATTTTTAATTCTAGGAAAAATGGCAGGGAAATTGTGGTAAAATTGTACCACAGCTCTTTTCATTTAATTAATATAAATATCTAAAATTGAAATTTTGTGTAAGTGTTGATATTTAATTGTGCTATATAAAAGTAATAATTAAAATAATATGAGAGTTGAATTAAATTAAATATATTACTAAATGTAGTGTTGTCATATGTTTAAAATGTAAAATTTAAAATGTGTTGTCAAACACATTGTTACTAATATTTTCTTTTTATTATATCTCTATCAGTCAAAAAGGTCAAAGGAAAATTAGACAGTAGATCGTGACCATTCATTTCCCGTGGGTCAATTACTGTTTTTGAAAGGTATATCCTCTAATAATAATTCGACACGTCACGGACTAGGTAGCAAAATGGGGACCACGTCAAATCCGGATCTCCTGCCCATTGATTCTCTGCCAATCAGGAGACGTGATTATCGTGAATTACATTACTGACCTCAGTGGTCTTTTGTCATGGACCCCACGTGGGTTGGGTGAGACGCATATCACGTTAATACGATGGGCCCTCCTAATCTTGGCCTGTTGAATAAATTGCATCTTGATGTTTGGTTGGGGTTGTCTCATGAATAGTTCGACGTGTGCAATACGAGCGAAATTTCAAAAAGAAAAAATAATAACGATCATCGGAAGATAGCGTACAGTGAATTAGTGAATTTCCTTAATTTGATAATTTTGAAAGGAATTTCGAGAAATGGAAAATACGGTATAAGTTCATGAAAATTTATCAATGTGTGAATTTGTTGAAATTTATGGCCTTGTAAATTGAATTTCAGATTTTTATTAATGAAATTATTACATTGGAAGGACACCTAATTTTCATAAATCATTTTTATTTGCTAAACAATTTAATAAAAGTATCTAAATCTAAATGTATTTAAAAATAGATATTATATGATTACCCTTTTTTCTAAAAATTATTTTAAAAAAATAGACTTGTTAGGATGGCTAGTTCTTTTTAAAGCTCTACATAATTGACGGTTACTCTACGGAAAAAATTTGATACTCTAGTATTCCTAACCAAGTATGGATTTGTACGTGGATGCAATGCTCTAATTTGTTATTTAACTTGAGCTTTGAATCTCACATGTGAGCTCTTGATTGGTCAAAAATACCTATTTCTGGAGTACTAGAAATTTTTTCATATTCCACTAGTAGTACTATAACTGATGTACTTCAATTGGACGTTTGTTATGAATAAATTCATTTTCCTAAAAAAAATTAATAATAATTTGTTATATATTTTTTCAAGGTATAAAGAAGGGACAAATTCATATATTGTAATTAAGGATTTGTCAATGGTGGAAAATTTTCCAATACTTCACGAGTAGAGAGTACCAAACGACAAATGTAATCCTAACAAATAAAAATAAAACAAGTTTATACAAATACTAAGAATTTTATTTTATTTACACGCATATATGTTATTATATATGTGTACATATGTGTTAAATATTTAAATCATAAGTATTTCACACTTGTAGCATTGATGTGTGCGACGTATTATATACATGCATAATATCATGTCTGCGTTAGCAAAATAAAATTTCTCGTACAAACACCCCGATTAATAAAATAAACTAAACCCTTTAGATCCTCTTACCAGTTCGATACTTTCAAAATACCATAAATACTGTCGTCCAACTTTAGCAAAAATGATATGAAAAGGCAATAAGCACCTTTTAAACAATCAAATTTTAGGTGGCCAGTTATGATCAATCTATTGTTTCACATGAACCGAAATTCTTCGGTTATTTTTATTTTTCCAATCATCATTCCTATCAACTTCAATTAATTTCCTCGAATGGCTATGTAAGACGTGACACAATAATACAGGTTTGACGACATTTTTCTTTTCCTTTTTGTGGGTGTGTATGTCTGTGTGTGTGTATATATATATCTAGTTCTATTCAAAAGTTAAATGATTGTGCAATTTTAAAATGTTAAGATTTCGTCACTCCATAAACTAGTTCATCTCTATAATATACAAAACCTAACGCAATCAATTTATTTTCGATCATAAATATGATACGTGCAAAATTTTATTAATGTAATGTAAATGATTTTTCGAGAATGAAAATTTTGTCCACATTTGATATCAATTCACATTTTAAAAAAATCAATTTATATTTGTATCCACACTACTTCCTTTTGGATGGGTTAAAGCAAGTTTAATATGGGAAAAAACTCACACTAAAATCAATTAATGTATGGCGAAAAGGGAGGACTCCCACTTTCTTCCTTAAAAAAACAAAAATAATAAACTCTAAAAAAATGTTTTTTTTAAAAATTAAATATCAATTGTATGGTAAAAAAATAATGACAAAATAATTTGTAAAAAAGTTTTAAAAAATAAACAAAGTCCTTTAAAAATAAATTTTTTCCCCTTAACTCTTTTCTCCCCGCATTAAATTTGCTCTTATATGGGTATCCATATTACCTTTTAAGTACACGATTTATATTATTTTAGAAAATTAAAAATTTTTTTAACATAACCAATGTTCAAAAAATAAAAAACAGAGGCCGGGTTGGCCCCGCCTCTAAAAAAAAATGTGAGAAAAGAAAAGAAAATAATACATGCCGTTAAATCGCCGATGAAAAAATCTTGTACTAGGTCTCACCTGGTCTGGCTATAAAAAGCTAACTTCTCCCTTATAAAGTGAAAAAATACTATATAACCCCCTATTATTAGGGGTAGGCACTTCCTTGAAAAATTACTAGCAATCCAAGAGTTAAAAAACTACAGTTAAACTGTAGAAAGGGATACTCTCCCCTATGTGACGCCCCTGATTGGGGGGAATTAGGAAGGCCATGTGTAGCCCACCCGATTTCCCCCAGTTAGGGGCCAAGTGTAAGAGACTCCCTATAAAATTTCTAAAAAGCCACAAGTGTTTTTAGGATTCAAATTAAACAACAAGATAGAGTAGATCGGAAGAGCACGTGGATTCTTAATTTAGCCACAGAAACGAAGCAGGTTAGACGTGATAAATTTTAAAGAGAGATAACGTCTTTTTTATGAAGTGAAAAAAATACTATATTGCCCCTTATTATTGGAGATCAAGGGGTTCGTCTCTTAATCCACCAATAACAGAGGGCTATGTGACACTTTTTCACTCGATAATGGATATGTTAATTCCCTTTAAAAGAACTGTGTTAGACGTGACTGCCAAGAAATTTTCCTGCCCAAAACCAATACATCACATTGAATTCCCCGTTGAAGCACGGGATACCACCCTCCTCCGTAACTGGAGAGAATCCATGGGAAAAAAGTGGGTGTGTGTTTTTAAATGGGTAATTGGCGCAAAAATACCATAACGTATGAGGTTATTGTACCAAAGAACCTTATCGTTTTCACTTTGGCAAATTAGATCCTAACCTATCACTGTTCATGCGGAAAAGAACCCTGTCGTTTTTGTCTTAGCAAATTAGACCCCAACCTATCACTATGCTTGCGGAAAAAGACCCTCTGTCTCCTTCGGTCGAAACTCCCATTAACTCATGCATATTCTTCCACACCCAGTAACTTGACAATGATATTTATATCTTTTAAAAATTACAATATGTTCCGATTCTTATAATATCATAGCTAATTATTATTATTTATCATTATCATTATCATCTTTTGATATATTAAAATTCAGTGCTGATTGCCAAAGCCTTTATAGTTTAGTGGCATCCATGTTGGTTGTTTATTCTCTTAGTTAAGGGTTCGATTCCCCTCCCCTACAATCCTCTTGTAATGTAAAAAAAAAAACTCAATGCTTATTTACCGTTAGATATTTAGCCGTATTAGGAGATGATATGACATGTCAAATAATATATATCTAACACGCCACATAAACATCTGGTAGTATGTTATTTTCATATTTAAATTCCATGGTTTATAAAAATTAACGAGATCGGAAGAGCACACGTATACCGTCAGACGTTTATGTGGCGTGTTAAATATGTACTATTTGACACGTCAGATCATTTCCTAATACGACTAAATATCTAATGATAAATCAGCACTGATTTTTAATATATCAAAAGATGATAATGATAATAATAAATCATAATAATAATTAAATATATTATTATAATAGGTGGAAAAAAAGATATTATAATTTTAAAAAAATATAAATATCATTGTTAAGTTGTTGGGTGTGAAAGAATATGTACGAATTAACGAGAGTTTTGATTGAAAGAGATGGAAGGTCCTTTGCCGCATGACTAGTGATAGGTTAGGGTCTAATTTGCCAAGACAAAAACGATAAGGTCATTTTCTATATAAATAATAATAGGTTGAGGTCTAATTTACCAAAATAAAAACAATGAGATCCTTTTACACAATAACCTCATACATTAATGTCCTTTTACGTTAATTACCCGTTTTTAAATAGCCCGGCATCGGCAGTTTCCTCAGTGCTACTTTAGCCAGTCAGGAATCCCTGTTTTTAAAAGGTTTTCACTTCCCACTTAACCACTCATTTCCCAAAAGAAGGAAAACGAGAGAGTGCTGAGGTGAAAAAATGTTTGCTGCAGAAAATGGTTTAAGGGGAGACCCAAGATTGAAGGGCATTTCTGATGCTATTAGAGTCGTTCCCCACTTTCCGAAGCCAGGTATATTATTTTATATGATTTCCACTTTTAGGTAATAATAAACACAGATTTCTGGGTGCATGTTCTTATTTAATTATCGGGAGGATTTTTTTATTGACAATGTAGTTTGTTACGGTTCTTGGTTTCCAGGAATAATGTTTCAAGACGTCACAACGTTGGTGTTGAATCCCAAAGCCTTCAAGGACACTATTGATATTTTTGTTGATCGTTACAGAGACATGGATATCTCTGTTGTTGCTGGTATACGTTATTTTCCTCTATCTCTGTAAACTTGAAACGTTTGGTTGGATGAATTGGGCACCGTCCAAGGAAAAAGCTGTTACTGTCTAGTCCCTAGCAACATACCATACATGTTTTTATACGATCGTGAGGGGCCAGTTCAGGACAAGAATTGAAGAAATAATAGATTTCAAGCTAGATAGCTCTTAGTCTTCTTAACTTTTTTCCAAGATTGTGAAATTCCTTTGATATTTGTCGTGTTCTCGATCATCTTTTAGTGACCTGAAAATAAATTATAAAAAGGAGTTCAAAAAGCGTAGGGGGGAAAAAGGAAATGTCTTTTTCACACATTTAGCTCATGTGAGGAGTTCTTGATTCTAATTAGTCATCACTTTTAACAAATAAAAATTATGTATATCTCTGTTCTTACTATTATGATTTTTTTGTGAGTATCTGCCAATTATTCCGTGGTAGATCACTGTGATAACTTACAAATTATATTCTAGGAGTTGAAGCCAGAGGATTTATGTTTGCTCCTGCTATTGCATTGGCAATTGGTGCAAAATTTATTCCTTTAAGAAAACCAGGAAAGCTGCCAGGTAAAATTACTTTTCAATTGTGTGATTATTAGCTTGGTAATTATTCCATCTATTCGGAGAGCTCCTTATGCTTGTTAATCCAGAGGAACTCATGGTGTAGTGGAGATCAAAATGGTTACTTTTCAACTAATACCTTCTTCCAACAATCTCATTTTCAAGGGGCCTGTTTATGCTACAAATACGTTCTTTGGTGCATCTGGGATTTATGTAGCTGTTTAGATTCCGATCTGCGATACATGTGAATAACTAAAGGTGGAAAAATATGCGTAGCAATTTTGAGTGAAGAACGTTCGTGAGAGCATATCTGGTTAGCTTAAAAGGAAGTTCGATTCCTCGTAAGGAAATTTAGTTCCCAGCCATGTTTGGAAGTTACAAATTTAAAGGTTGTTTGATGCTTATTTTGTGGAAAGATCTGTTTCACATTCAAAATATGTAAACTTCTTTGTTTCAAACTTTAAGCAACAAAAAGATATATTTTTTAGAACTTACTAAAATCTTTTAAGCTTAACTAGATGCCCAAACATGGAACCCTGTTACTGATCCTTTAATATAAAAGATTCCAGTATTCTTCTGTGGCTATTCACATTACTATTATTTCAAAGATCACTAAGAGGATACTTGCATAACCAAAACCATTTTTTTGGCAGCTAACCTCTTTAAATCTTGAATTCAATATTTCCAGGTGTAGTTATATCTGAATCTTATGAACTCGAATATGGTAGAGATTGTCTGGAGATGCATGTTGGGGCCGTTCAGCATGAAGAACGTGCATTAATAATTGATGATTTAGTGGCCACAGGAGGAACGCTGTCTGCAGCCATAAGGCTTTTAGGTGAGGTCTTGATTTAGTTTTATTATCCCATTGTATAAGGTATTCTCTATTTGAAAAAAAGTAAGATATTGTACTGAAATCATCCCCCCTTCCCCCCCCACCCCACAAAAAAAAAAAAAAAAAGAGTCCAATCACGTTTAGCAGAAATGGTTTCTAAAAATGTAAATCCTAAGCTTAGCCAAAAATGCTGTGGACTTTAGGATACCAACAAATGATGTCTTTTCCTTTTTGCTATTGTTCTTTAGAACGTGTTGGTGCCGAGGTAGTTGAATGTGCATGTGTTATCGGATTGCCAGAGGTCAAGGTAATTTTTTCTCTGCTTTTGATTGCATCTGATTTTATGGGATAATTTACTAGTCACTGATCTTTATGTTTACTTCTCAACCTGTTATTTATGAGTCCAACAGCATTTTCTATTTTCAAGCTTAGAATTGCAACCTAGCATCCTCCATTTTCTGCTGAACTCTACACCACATGGTAGACGATACTTTAAAGATTAAAAATAAAAATCGTAGAATCAGTTCAATACCATTCTTGTTTTCACGTGTTAAATATTCTTCATTTTTTAATAAGAGAAGTCAGTCTCGCTAATATTCACATATAAGAGTTTTAAATTCATGGTGGATAGTATTGGCATTATTAAAATACTTACTACTGATCCTCAATCCCCATATCCCCAAGGGATTCAGTGCCGCACTCGGTAAGATGGTTGATTCAGGGATAAGCCTCATCCCCTTGTGTTTGTCATTTCGAATTGAACTGGGGGAACGAGTCAATGAAAATTCACCAGGCCATTGTCCCAAGAAAATTAAACTTTCACTCAGTATTTCACGTTTTGGTTAAAATTTGTAAGTTTTTCCTAATAACAAAACCTGAATGGAAGACTACCTTACAAGATGCTGTTAAGTCTTGATGTATGTAAAGGAACTTATGATTCCTAATGGTAGAAAATGTTGAACTTTTCTAGGGAACCTGCTTTATTCCTTTAATAATGCAAATTGGCTCAACGTGTGTGTTTCAATTTTATAAGCCAACTTAATGATGGGTGTCTATTGTGATTGTGTCCATAATTTTGAAAGATACCTTTATATAGAAAGCTTGGTGTTCCATTCTCTCATCTCACCTAACATCCACTCGATATTTCATACTGCACATGTCCTTAACTTTTGCTTTGATCGTGTTTAGCCAGGGTGCATGTATTTATTTGTTCTGTCTTCTCTAGGGAAGGTGCAGGTTGAACGGGAAACCACTATACATGCTGGTTGAACCACGGCAATGGAAATGATTGCCTGGTGTATGTATACATCTCTTTATTTCCTTGGGTAATTGCACTTCTGAGGTTATTTAATAGAAACCAATTCTGATGATGCTGCCTAACTGCCATATTACCTCCCAACAATTTGGTCATCATGTTGTAGATTGGAAAAAGAAGTGCCACTTACCTCTAAAAATTATTATGCTGCATTTCGCAACTCTTAAAAAAAATTTTGTGCGCGATTAAAGTCAAAAGTTGAAACGAGTCCTCATGTTCTCTTTGTACATCTTGGAAGAAAATGTTGTATTATATTACTTTTCTGATGAACTGCATGAGAAAGCTCCTTCATACTCTGGAGCACGAACGTTGTAACCATACGGAGCATTAAGTAGAAAATGACTCTTCGTTTAATGCACCAAGTATTGTCCCTCATCAAAGAACACCCTTCTTGTGCTCTGAAGTGTTCACGTGACTGGTTGAACATATTACTAGACATAATTTTGTTCCGTACTCATATGCGGAACTTGTGCACATGTTAGGCCTGTTATGAGAAAACTAGTGTGCAGCTCTCTTAGGAAATCATGCTTTGTCCCCATTACATTCGAATTATGTGACATTCGTGTCCTGTATGACTTCAGTTAATGGATGCGTCTCTCCATGTCAACTCTGCTTTGACAGCTGCAGTGTTGCTATTCTGCATTTCTCAATTGACTAACTGATGAAATTGCCCCGACCATCAGACTTCCTGAGCAATACGAGTTGATGTGTAGCTTTGATACTTAAAGTTTACCTAAACCTCAACTCAAGAGTTTTGCTGCAATTGAAGAGAAGTTATGCAGCAGCCTAGGAAGTTGTTCAGAGAAAATAAGGTGTTGCTCCTTAGATTTCCTTCCTCTGCCTTTTTATCCTGTTGAATTAGTTCCGAAGAAATTGTTCTCTACATTTCAAATTTATCATGTGGTAACTTTTTGAAGTGGAGCTGATTTATGCTTTCAATATATTTGGAATGGATCGATGAAATTTCCACTGATTTATTAAAAACCTCTCTCAATAGGTTTAAAGCGGTCATGGGTTTGTTTCGCCTTATAAGTTGAAACACACACTTCAACTGCATTGTCAATTTATAAGTTCAAACAGTCACACTTCAACTGCATTCATTGCATATTCGAGAAGGTTTCCATGAGAGGCTGTTTGCTAGCAAGTGGTTTATTACAGTGACCACTTCAACTGCACTGCGAATGTTGAGCAAGTTTTTAAATATGGTGACCACTTCACGTTGAAAAAATTTCTCTCAGAGTACTAAAAACTTGATTAAATTAGTCAATGGATAACTCACATGTATATTTAAAAGTAATAATTTAACAATAAAATGCGCCCCTTAAATTCATGTGTTGATTCTTAATTTTACCAAGAAAGATGGACCAGATATTCATGGAGATTGGAGTACCAAAGGGGTATTTTCTTTTCTCCCTTCCCTCTTCTACAGCAAATAGTATAGAAATTTGTTGCTTTTATGTGATCGAATGAAGAAATATGTTGTTTAATCATATTTTTCCCTTTATTACGTAAATGTCCTTAACTCTATTTTCTTTAAAATGATAACTTTTTTCTTTAAATTGTAACTTTTTATGTGCGTAACCTTTTTCTTTAAATTGTAACTTTTTATGTGCGTAAATTTATAAGTGTACACAAATTTTATACAGACTGTATGGATAAATAGCACTTTTCCTTACAAACATAACTAACAATTATAACAAGGGGAAATATATTCATACTAAAATTTTTCTTTAGTTACACTATATTTTTATTACTTTGAAGGTCCTCAATCTTTATAACTTATAAAACTAGAGTCTAAAGAAATACTATTAAATTTTTTCTAAACATTTTTTTATTTTTTATATCTTGTTTTTTAATGATGGTTATAATGCTATAAAAAATTTCATTTGTATGTCTTAAAAATATGTAATTTTATTTTTATAGATTTTGTTTTTTTTCTTATTAAAAACATTTAAGTTGTTTTTCACACTGAAATTTTTAGGTGAAAATCATTATTAAATACAAAAGTCGATAAAAGATTAAGAACAGAATACGATGAAGAAAATGACTTAATTTAAAAACTTAAAAAGATGAATAATTATTGTGTGGTATATTTAGTAAAAAATATAATGTGAAGATAACTCCCATCTAAAAATTGTAGTGTGAATATAACTCCCGTACAGAAATTGTAAAGCGAAATTGTGTTTGAGAAAGAATGGCCAAATTATAGGAGGAGGAGGACAAGATTGTAATGCGAGCCAAAGTTTGTGGACGGAAATTTTAATTTACTCAATTTGAAAAACTGTAACGGCACCTCCATTTCGGGGATATATCTGTTCAGCCCAAATCAGGGAAACTGTTAATCCACGCATCTCTTGGTCGCGTGTATGGCGCACCACCGCCTCTCCACCACCGCATTAACGTTATAAATATCCATCAGAACCCGACAATCAGCCAAAAGCAAAGAGTGGACCGAAAAGTGTACCCCAATAAAAGATTGGAATTTCGAAGGTTTCGTACAAAACCCTAACCCTAATTCCAACTGGATGTCCATTTGATTCAATTTGAATTCTGATTTGAGAAAAGGAACCGAAAGAAGGGAAACTGGACAGAGAGATTCCAAAATCAATCTCTCCGTCTCATAGTTGAATAAAAGTTAAAAATGTCCGCGGTAGTGTGCGGGAAGAGATCGTTCTTCGAAGAGATACCAACACCATCGTCGCCGGTGTCGGGGTCCCCTCCGGTGTCAAAGAAACTTCGTTGCTCTTCCGCCACCTCACCGGTTCGGTTCTCGTACTCGCCACCGACTCTTATCAATCAGCTACAGGCTTTGTTTCCTGATGTGGAAAATGAGGTTAGTTCTTTTATTTTTAATTTTCAACTGTTCGTGTTCCCATTTAGATTATGTATGTATATGGTGATTATAACGATGCATTTCTAAGAAAAATGGAAAAAATTCTTCCCTGGTTCTCCTGACCGATGAGGTTTAACGAAGTTCCTTATGAATTATATACTTGAGGTTGATAAACGAGTCTGGGTTTTGTTTGTGTGAATATTCAAGTTTATATAGTGTTTTTAATGATCGAATGTTCACACCCCACCCCAAAATTTTTGAAAAACATTTTGTTGCCTACATATATTGGTGGAATGAGGGTTCATAATCTTGATGCCACAAATGTGTAAAGCTAAAATTATTGCAGAAACGGTGAATGTGACGCCGAATTAGACATCTTTTCTTGATTTCCTTGGCATAATCAATGCAAGAAAGACATTTGACTGTTTCTGCATTATTGGAATAGGATGATCACCTGGCACAGCTAGAGAGCAGGTTTCTCAAACTATCTGGAAATCCTCTAAGTCTACTTTGTTATGTTCAGTATTTTATTATCCCTTACATTGCATCTGTTTCCAACTATAACAAAATCTATAACCATAGTGGTTTAGAGTTTAGACAAATAAGCACTGATTATTACCAAAAATGATTTGCAGCTTCTGAAGAAAGCTTTGGAAGAGTCTGGAAATGATTTAGACGTGGCTGTCGAGACCCTGCAGGGGCTACATCTTGGATATGCGGTTGGCGATTCGGCTTCAGCTACAGCAGTTAATGCAGGCCTGGAGCAAGGTATGTATTTATATTGCGTGTGCCAAATAAGAAGTAGTAATTGGAAATTTTACAGGTTCACTGTGCCATGCGGTTCTTTCCTGTTGCGTGGACTTCAATATTAGTTTCATTTTGCACTTCTTTCTTGAAATTTTTTTGATATCCATGCAATTATTATTATTAATCTGTTTGGTTTCCCATTATAATTGATATCCCATTTATTCCCAATTTTCTATACAGGTAATGATTAAATTCAAATTGAGTTTAAATGAATTTACTAAAACGCCCCTATTTTCTAAATAGAATCCCAACTCGCCATGCAAGTTTGTGGGGGGGGGGCATTTTGTAAATCTATTTATATTCAAATTTAAATTCCAATCATTACTTGCATAGAAAATTGGGATAAATCGGATCACCAATGATAATATGAAACCAAACGTATGGTATTGTTATTATTGTTGCAAATCTATTACGTTTTCTTCCGCATGTACTGATTACCATGCTTTAATCTCACGAATAAGATATATTATTGATTGCGGTGCAACGTTCACTGTGCATGTGTTGCAATTGGTAATGCTAACTTCAGTTTTTTCCTTTATATGATATGAATTCTTTAGGAGCATGGCTTCCTCCATAGAAGATTACTATAGATGAAAATGGTAAAGGCCTGTATGATTTTTATTTTTTGAGAATTGACCTTGTGAAAAGTGATTTTTTGGGAGAATGGGTGGTTTAAAAGGAAAACTTACAAATCAATGTGTAATATTATTTAAATGGGTGGTGGGTGGAAATGAGTTTGCGTGAAAATTGATTTTGGGAAAATTAATTACACATGGGCACTCTAAATCTAGAACAGCTTTGTGAGTTGTGACAGGGTTTGAGTGAAGTAACATACCATGAGATCAAGAGGGGGAATGTATATATAATATTTTTATTTATTTCAGGTGGAAACTTAGAGTATGAATTACTACTTACTCACTGTAGAAATAAGAAAGGGCGTGCTTATGGTCTATGGTAGTTCTATTTCACTTGGTTGGACATAGATTCAACATTAATTTTTCTGTATTTGTTTTTCTCCCAAGAGAATTTCCGTAGGATTTAAAATATTTCCATTACAAAAACTCCACATTTTTATTGATAGGCAATAGTAATGAATTTTTGCTGTTCGCACCTTGAACTTGCTTAACAGGTTCAGCATCAACTGTGAGCGATGCAGTTTTTGTAGATGATCCTCAATTCGGCAAGAACCTGCCTGCGGATGGTTCAGAATGGGTTGAGTTGCTTGTAAAGGAGATGATGAGAGCCACTAGCGTAGATGATGCTAGATTCCGAGCCACAAGAGTGTTGGAAAGTTTGGAGAAATCCATCAGTGCTAGGGCTGGTGCTGAAGCAGCTCAAAATTTTCTAAGGGTTGGTATTAATTGCTAAATTTAGTATGTCTGTTTTGCTTTTAGATAATAAATGTCGCTAGGTGTTTGTGTAATTGTTGATGGGATTCTTTATCCACACATTTAAGGGAAGTGGGTTTTCTGATGGTGTTAACATATATAATCCGTTGGTGATTTGATTTATTTATGGTTCCATAGTCATTATTGTACTGGACAGTTTTGGAGAAGAAAGAGAATAGGTTAAAATCTTGTTTGTTATACTGTTGTCCTATGTCATTAGATACTGTGTACCGCCGGATGTGTACCGTACATGTGCTAAGGATATGCCCAATCAAAGGTCTTGTGTTTCCACTCAGGGCTGGCTTCTTTTATTGAGCCGGCTTCTTTTATTGATCCCATTGCGATAGTGGGGTGGAAAGATATATTTAGATTATATTGTTTGCAAATATTGTCAGGAAAAACAAGTTAATGATGCTACCAGTAATTTTGTATAGAAGATGTTTTTAGATTTTGTTTACAAATGTAATTGGTAAGAGAAACAAGTTGATGATCTTGCTATTGATTTTATCAGGATTGCTTTCTTAAATTTTTGGGTGGACTGTAGTTAGGATCCTCAGTGATATAAAGGCCGTTTGTAATTTATTTTTCTCTCTGTACATACAGGAGAACACAATGCTGAAGGAACAAATTGAAGCGTTTCTTCGGGATAATACCATTCTCAAACGTGCTGTTTCCATCCAGCATGAACGTCAAAAGGAGTTTGATGACAAGAGCCAAGAGGTTCAGCATTTGAAGCAGTTGGTGGCTCAATATCAGGAACAGATAAGAACGCTTGAGGTGAATACCATAAAACTTCATAAATCTTTCACATAGGGAAAATTGAACATATTCTTCGAGAGCTAATTGAACTTGAACATATTCTTTGAGAGCTAATTGAACTTTTAATTTGTTGAGGTAACTTTCTTCTCCCAAACGTTTTTGGCTAAGCTTGAAATTTTTCTCCTTTTATGATTATTAGACAAGAAGCTGAGCTATGAAAAGGTGTTATCCAACCAATTCTGAATCGCTGAATTTGTTGTTCTTGCAGGTGAATAACTATGCCTTGACACTGCATTTGCAGCAAGCTCAACAGAGCAACTCTATGCCAGGACGCTTTCATCCAGATGTATTCTAGTAAGGAATGGAAATTCGCTACATAAGGCTGAAAAGTTAGAAGCATAAATGGCTTTCCATATTGATGCATAATTAAATATATATCTACAAACATAAAAGCATTTTAAGATGAGCCGTTCCCCTTGGTGATAAGCCCCCCTGTTATTGAACTCTTGATCCTATCGAAAAGTTGAAATCCTGAATTCTTTTGTGTGCCATTTATCTTGCCTTTGGAATTTTACGGCTTGGGTGCTGGTATTTGTCCAAGGTACAACTTGTGCACGAATGCAGTTGGGTAAAATGTAGTAGTTTTTCCCCTTCACGTAAATGAATGAATGTATTGAATAATGGTTCAAACTTCAAAGTAGCAGTTAAATCTTTCAATCTGACGTGGTAACTACAACGAATGTCCATGTGTGAAAATATCTAAAATATCTCTCATCTGTTAATGGCAAACGTGAAACAACTGTGTGTAAATCAGATTGATAATAAAGAGGAGGAGAAATGATATTTGTACACACAAAGTGTATAATTTTTGTACACACCATTTTATATTTACTTAAATGTCTTTTATTCTATTATACTTGAAATCACAACTTTTGAGGGGTGTAAGTAAATTCATAGGAGTTATGTTATATGAACAAACACACATACAAAAAATTTAACAAAATTGACACATAACACAATCTTGTTTTTTAACATATTAAATTACTTTTTCATCAACACTTATCACATAACCTACATGACATTTTTGTCTTCTTTTATGTTCTTTTTTTTGTCCAACTAGAATTTTCCTAAACAGAAACAACTATGTGAATCAGATTGACTACAAAAGCTGTTTGATTCTCGGATAAGAGGTGTCGTGAAGAGATTCAAGAGAAAAATAATGATGTGATAGTTTATGATCTAATTTTTATACTTTTTAAGACAGTATTGGTTTTTATTATTGTCAAACACATTTTGGAACTCAACCTTTTGAAAGACGTAAATTGGAAGTCCAATTAGAATTTATTCAAATTGGAAAGGTAAATTATTGGGGAATGGGAATGGAAATGGAAATGGTAAATTGTTGGGGAATGAAAATCACATTGACTTTAGAAATGTTCAGTTGTGGCGAAAAGTGTATAAACATTTTTCTATTAGAGAGATTTTTGATGAGCACTTTTTTTTATTGAATCAGATCATGCATTGTGTATGTAGCATGACTGTCAATAGAAAAGTCACGTCACACGCTATATGATTATTTTTTATTGACAGACGGGTTCTATACACAAAAGGCGATCTGACTTAATAAAAATCAGTAAGAGTCTTGGTACAACCGTTTCATTTTCCCATCTTTTGACTATTCCACCAATCAGTGAATAATATTACTTATCTAGATCAGCCATTTTTTTATTAGTTGCCAAATAGATTAATATTTCTATATATTTATACATCTCTACTTATTTCCCAATGTAGTGGAGACAAACCTCCATAAATACATCATTCATCAAAATTTGACATGCATCCCTATCTCTGACACATCATCAATTTTACAATGCTTTTGCAATGCGTCCCAGAACAAGCTTTTATGTCATCTTCATGGACAACATTTTCAAGCTTTTGTTTTTCACAGAAAATGGGTTCAATTATATTTCTGATAAATTTTTTCCATTTTCATCCGTCTGTTTTTAAGTACCGTAAAATAAGGGGCTTGTTTTCCGTAATTTGAAATTTATACGGAAAATAATTAAATCAAACAAAAATCTTTAGATTCTTGAAGAATTATTATATCCCTAACCTCAATGTTATTATACTACTATTGGTTAGCTGTTTGATTCTCATTATCATAATTGAATTATAATGAGGGAGGTGAAATGAGTGATGTATATTTAAAAGAGACTTAAAATTTGTGATTATAAATGAGTAATTCAGTGGTAAGTGAAATTATAATGTGTTTTGAAAAAGAGAATCAAAAACCCTCCTAAAGTTTGTTGTTTAGAGGCACCAACCTAAAAAAAGGGGAGAAAAAAAGGAAAAGAAAGAAATTGCAAAAATGAAATATTACTTTTCAATAGTTGAGGATCTTGTTGTAACTTTTGACCTTCGTTTCGCCCCAAAATTTTCCGTTCGGGTTAATTTTACAAAAGGTCCCTAATCTTTGAGTTTAAAATTAGATAGGTCCTCAATTTTTTTTCACTCACCTAAGTCTCCAACCTTTCATAAATATACACATTAGATCCCTCTTACTACTATTCACTCAACTTTTCACATAAATGACAATTATGTCTTTTAACTTTTTAATTTTAAAAAGAAAATATTTAAAAATATTAAAAATAATAAAATAATTAAAAAAACAAAACACCCACTCCACCCAAGAGGGCCAACGAAAATGGTTGCCGGAACCATTTTCGGCAAGTCAAAAAGCTACCGGAAACGACAAGAAACTGTTGCCGTTTTCGACAGTAGATATAAGGAGTGGATCCCCCTATTTTGAGTTTTGGCTGTCGGAATAGCAGCATTTTACAATTCCCACAGTCAAAATGGGGGGTGGAAACCTCCTGTCATTCCCGTAGCCAAAATGGGAGGTGGAACCCCCCATTGTGCTGCCAATTTTGGGCAGAACAATGGGGGGTTCCACCCCCTATTTTGTTGCTCGAAATAGGGGGATTCACCCCCCATATCTACTGTTGAAAACAACATGAGTGTCAAAAATGGCCGCCAGCATTTTGCCGAAAATGACCCTCTTGGGTGGGTGGGGTTTTTTATTATTTTTAAATATTTTATTTTTATAATTAAAAGATTAAAGGACATAATCGTTATTTTATGTGAAAAATTGAGTGAATAATAGTAAGAGAGACCTATTTTACGTATTTATAAAAGATTAGAGACCCATTCACCAGGCGAGTGAAAAAAGGTTGGGACCTTTTGTGAAATTAACCCTTTCCGTTATTAGGAGGAAACAATTTTTCATCCATTCCCACGCGCCTTCTCTGTTTACCGCCGGCGAACCCTTCATTCAAACGCCAACCGATAACCCTAACCTTGTTTCGATTTTCCTCTTCAATCGGTAATCAATTGTTTCAAGTATTAAGTCTAATCAATATGGTGCGGTCGCAAATAGGTGGTAGCATATCCCGTGCTTTGCATCAGATGAACAATGCCACGATCGTCGATCAAAAAGTGTTTAACGAGTGTCTCAACGATATCGCTCACGCATTACTTCAGGCGGATGTCCAGGTCAAGCTTGTAAGCAATATGCAGATCAATATTAAGCGAATTGTTAATCTCAATGACCTTGCGGCTGCTCTCAACAAGCGCAAAATTATCCAACAGGTATACTTCTGGGCCACGTAAAATTTATGCTTCTTTTTGAATATATATCAGGATAAAAGATATCAAATTACGAGATGAAGCTTTTTCAAAATTTTATTCCCGAAAGCATTCTTTGTTAATCTTTGTTTCCTGGATATATGCAAGATTTTTCGTTTCCATTTTGTAGTTGGGTAAAGGATTGAAAATAATTTGTGCACTTGGGCCTTAATCTATAGTCAATCACCATGTTCATCCTTGGATAATTTTATGGTATGGTATAACTCATGAGCCAAATAATTCTTGAATTTGTACAGTTTTGGGTCTCACTCGTGTTCGCATAGATGGATACTGTAAATCTATCTTTTCTCGTTCTTAATATTCGCCTTGCTGGGTTTTTGTCAACAAAGAAATATCTACATTAGATTGTGAGCCGACCGCTTTATCTACCTAGAGTAACTTCTTCCTTATGGCTCGGGACTGTTTGTGAAGGACATAGGTAGGGTTCTTCAATGGAATCTGAACAATATGATGGGTGTAGTGATTCTACTCAGATTCTTAATTCCACATTTTAGAAGAAGCTCCTGTTTCAGCTTTTCTATTCTTTGTAGGATGATAATGTGTTTGGTATAACTACCACTGTCAACCGGAGGTTTTGAAGTTCTCTTATGTAAAGAAAGGAAGAAACACTCTTGTTTCTGGTGAAATATTTGTTGAATCCGGTTTTCTAGTTGAATAGTTTAGTTCTCTTCTCTCTATCTCTATGATTTTTGTTAGCTGATGTTTTTGTGATCCCTTCAATCCTTGTGTGTGATTAGTTTTTCCTCTCCATTTGAGGGGTTATATAATGATGCATCTTTTGGTTCTCTTTTTAGCTAACATATACTCTCTGATATATTTTGGATCAAATGAAGATCAATCTGCATCTTGTTTTCTCATATCCTGCTTCTATGTTTTCATAAGTTATAAGAAGTCTTCTCTCTTATGGGCTATATTTGATGAGCTATGCAAGATTTTGGATCCAGGGCAGCCTGCATTCACTCCAAAGAAAGGGATACCAACAGTTATAATGTTTGCAGGTTTGTAAATTGCAAGGTATGTTAACATCCTAGTTGCGTACATGTTTCGGAAGTTTAGGTTGTTCTTCTTGAGCAGAGAAGTCTATGATCATGTTGAATAGCAATTCAAGAGTTGATAGTCATATAATTGACTGACTGGATCCGTCAAATGTTAATTTGTTGGATTACCAATGCCCATCAATATGGATGCTTAACTGTTGAGTGCTTTTATCTTTTCCTTAAAGCAGTAGATATTCTTATTTACCTTTCTTAATTATAGGGTCTGGAAAAACGACGACGTGTACAAAATACGCATACCACCACCAGAAGAAGGGCTGGAAACCAGCTCTTGTATGTGCTGATACATTCAGAGCAGATGCTTTTGAACAGTTGGAGCAGATCGCAACTAAAGCTAAAATTCCTTTCTATGGAAGGTGATTTTCTTTTCCAATGATTTTTCCTTAAACTGACAAACCTGAATGCAACAAACGCTAAAATTCCTTTATATGGAAGATGGCTTGTTTCCTGATCTACTTTCCTGAGCAGAAAAAACTTGATTTTGTTGTTATATTAGGATATTGTGAGATGTGTATATTCTGGCTCACAATTACAAAAGCTCCATCATTATCCCTGTAAGACAGGAAGAATATGAAAAGTTTGTTTAAGTGATTGAATTACTTGTGATAGGAGGACAAGAATTGCTTTCATTGTTTGAACTCTTGGTCTACAAATTTCGAAGCCATAATTAAATCGATTAGCATAGACTAGGTTTGAAGACTGAAGAGGTTTCATGGAAAGAGAGAACAGGATAAGGCAATTTATGTTACTAAGATCTGACTATGTTATTTAGTTCTATGGATTTAAATATTTGAATTTGACAAAGAAGTAATTTTATGGAGTGCTACAAAATTAATGGCACCTCCCGGAAGTGCTAGAAACTTTTCCTTTGACAAATTGTTTATCATAAAAACATTTTATGTTTGCATTATTTTGTATTCAGTTTGATATTTTATAATTTGAACAGCTACACAGAGTCGGATCCCATGACAATTGCTGTTGACGGTATTGAAAGATTTAAGGAGGAGGACTACGATCTCACAATTGTTGATACCAGTGGGGGCCACAAACAGGAAGCGGCTCTTTTGAAGAAATGCGTCAAATTTCTGAAGCTACAGTATGTTTTACTGTGTTCTTTCTCTCATCTTATTCCATGTTTAGCCATTAAATACTGATTTCCTATTTTTTATTCTACAGAAACCCGATCTAGTTAATATTTGTTATGGACAGCAGTATTGGTCAAGCTGCTTTTGATCAAGCTCATACGTTCAAGCAAAGTGTTTCAGTTGGAGCTGTGATTATTACTAAGATGGATGGTCATGCAAAGGGGGGTGGATCTCTTAGTACGTAAGATAATATAAATCTACTTTTTCTAGCAAGTTTTTACTTCCTACATGCCTAATGTTGGTTCTTACACTAAGTTTCTAGTCAATAGTCATTACATAAAGCATTACAAAAAGGAGGTGAATACCTGTACACAGTCCTCCAATGCCAGTCTTTGCCCATGGTCCATTTAAGATAGAGTTAGGAACAAAAAATTTAGTTGGTTCCACATTTTTTCCTTTTTAATTTTGTTTTTCTTTTAATCGCTTCTATCTCATTTACACCACTTTTCTCACTTTTTCTTCATCATGTCACGTGCCAGGTCTAAAATCACACCCTCCACCTTCTCCACTACTATTTTATCATCATTTTTGAATTTCTATCTCTCTCTTCTTTTTCACTTTTTCCCTCTCTTTTTTCTTACGCTTCTTTCCACTTACCTCCAATTAAAATAATCATCTTCTTTCTCTGTCCCCCCTCCACCCCACCCCATGACCATGACTGTGCATTGGAGATGAGAACAATGACCAAATAGTTAGTATTTTGTTAATTAGGAAATCTATCTCCTCAGGAGAGCCTATGTCAGATTAATTTTAGAGAATTATAGACTTGCTTGAATGAGTTTTTCGCAAATGATAGCCTTTCTATGAAAATGTGCATGTGTTAATTTTATAGTTTTTTTCTTTTTTCTTTTTCCAAGGCGTATTGAAATGTGCTTTCCCCTTTATTATTATTTTTTCCCCTTTTGAGGTTTATCAATATACGCTGTGCAATATGTAGGTTCAAGATATGTGGTCTCAATTTGGAGCCAAACTGTTAGCATAGCTGAAGGATAGCGTTTATCAAGATTTTACATGGAGGCTGCATGATGTTTTAGAGGCTTGGCAGAATAGGTCTTGATAAATTTCGAGTATTGAACAAAATTTTCCGGAGAACAGCCTAAAACCAAATGTTGCATTGTTATTTGAGAGGAGCTCTAATCACTATCTTGAATTAAGAAAGAAATGGATGCACAAAAATATCTTCAAGTGCTTACAAAATTTGAAGATTTATTTAATATAAAGGAAACTAAGCAAGTTAAGTACCATGATTTATAGAGGTAAAGAACTATAAGTTGCCCATGTAATTATTTTTCGAAAAATGAAACTTTTTCCTCATAAGATTTTTCTATTTCCAAATGATAAAGATGAAATTTATCTTAATGTATAAAGTAGATTATGCCAAGGATAGATAAGAGGCATTACAACATACGGTGTTCTTGAAACCATTTCTTGATTATTCTTTTTCCATAATGCAGAGTAGCAGCAACGAGAAGTTCAGTTATATTCATTGGAACTGGTGAGCATATGGATGAATTCGAAGTATTTAACGCCAAACCATTCGTGAGCCAACTTTTAGGTTTGCATCCTTTTCCATTGTTACAACATCTTCATCTCTAGTGTTATCTATGCAATAATTGAAATTCCAATTTTTTAGGCATCAGGGACTTGTCTGAATTGATGGACAAAATTCATGAAGTTATGCCGATATCTCAACAATATGATTATCAACAAAAGCTTCAAAAAGGAAAGTTTACTTTGAGGACAATATTTGAGTGTGTTCTTGGTATACTTCAAAATCAAATGGGTTCTGTTTCCCAGGTTTGTTGCTTGCCAGTCTCATTTTATGAGCTACTACATACTGCTAAACTTTGTGGTTTGTCAATTCTTTTTTATGATGCTGTTTAATGGTTTTATGCAGCTCCTTCTCTACTTCCTCACATATTCTTTAATTTCTTACTTATCTGAATCTTGTGGATTTCATCTTTGATGATCTCTGCAAGACTTCAGTCCTAGTTGTCTGTGCAACTTTTGGCAGTTCACAGAGATTCTTATGCTTCTGTAGTTTCTTAATATGCTACTTTTGTCATTATAACTTGATCTTTCTACCCAAGCAATTGCCAGAAGTTGAGATTTTCAGGTTCTAGCTTTGTGTGAGATTGTTAAATCTCACTTGCCTGATGTTATTTTTCTATTTGAAACAATTGCTTATGCTGCTAGAATAGAAGGGTTAAGGGTGAAGATTGGCTTTGGTGGCTCTTTGGCAGTGATAGAGTAGGTAGAGGGGGGTGGTATAGCCGTGCTGTGGCATAAAAAGGATGAATGCTCAGTTGTTGGGTTTTCTAGGCATTTCATTGATGTAGAAATTATTGATATTGAGAGAGGGCTTTCGAGACTCACTGGTTTATATGGCTATCTGGAGAGGCAGCGTAGGAGGGATTCTTGGAATCTTCTCAGACAGCTCTGACAGTCCTCTACTTTGCCGTGGTGCTATATCGGTGACTTTAACGACTTGCTCAACTCAACTGATAAGAAAGGCCATGCCCAGCATCCAATGTATCTATTAAGGGCTTTAGAGAGGTTGTTACTGATTGTGGACTCATGGGGCTTCCTCTCGTTGGATACCCATTTACCCGGGAAAGGGCATAGGCACCAATGACTGGGTTGAGGAATGACTAGATAGAGCTTTAGTTTCGAGCAGCTGGAACCAGGCCTTCCCTAATGCACGACTCGTTAATCTCATTGCTCCAGTCTCTGATTACTCACCAATTTTGCTTGAAACTGAGGTGGGTCAATGTGCACGAAGTACCGATTTAGAGTTGAGAATTCATGGTTTGCTGATCGGGATTTCAAACCCACAAGGCTTGAATCTTTGGCCTCTAATAATTCTCATGATTTGTTGGCACGACTGGCAACCTGTTCTCAAGTCATGAATTCATGGGGTAGGAGTAAGAGGAGGTTTTTTACTGATAGAATTGAAATACTCAAATCTGAGATAAATGGGCTACGGTGGAATTCAGACCATGCTGCAGCTGGGAGATTGGCTAACAAAAAAACTGAACTGGGGGAGCTTCTGGCTCAAGAAGAAGTATATTGGCGTTAGAGGCCAGAAGTTTTCTTTCTAAAGGAGGTGACTCTAATACTAAATTCTTACATGCAAATGCTACTGGAAGGCTAACAGAACACATAAGTTGCACGATCATTTTGGGAGATGGCATGAAGATTCTGAAGGTATATTTTCAGTGGTTAAGGACTATTTCCAGAATCTGTTTGATGAGAGCTCGGACAACTCTTCTCTAGCACTTGATTGTATTGATGTGTGAGTAACAGCAAGCCAGAATGAGATGCTACTTTCTCCTTTTACTCTTGATGAATTCAAGCAGGCTATTTTCCAAATGCATCCTGATAAGTCCCTGGGTCCGGATGGATTGAATGTTGCTTTCTACCAGAAGCTATGGCCTTATCTTGGAGAGGGCATCTTCAATTCATGCACGCAATGGTTTTCTAGTAAGGAGTTCCCAAACTCTCTCAATGATACCTTGATCATACTCATCCCTAAATGTGAAAATCCTGTGTCTGTGAAGGACTAACGGCCTATTTCATTGTGCAATGTCTTATATAAAATTGTGGCTAAGGTGCTTGCTAATAGATTGAAGGAGGTTCCCCCTATCCTGATTTCTAAATCTCAGTCAGGTTTTGTCCCGGGTCAGGCTATAACGGATAGTGTCGTGGTGGCTTTTGAGCTCATTCATTATATGAAAAAGAAGACTAAAGGAAAGAGAGGTGAAGTGGCACTAAAAATTGACATTAGTAAGGCGACATATGATAGAATTTGTTGGGCCTACTTGAGGAATGTCATGACTAAAATGGGTTTCGCTGAGCATTGGGTAGACCTCATTATGTTGCGTGTTTCAACTGTGTCATATTCTGTTTTAGTGAATCAGGAAGAGGTTGGACCTATTTCTCCTAAGAGGGGTTTGCGTCAAGGAGAACCCCACTCTCCATACCTGTCCATCATATGTGCTGAATGCTTGTCTATGCTCATTCAAAATGCAGAATTACGGGGTCAACTCCACAGTTGTAAAATTGCTAGAATGGCTCCTAAAATTTCCCATTTTTTGCAGACGATAGCTTTTTCTTCTTTAGAGCTTCACACGAGGAAGGAGCTGTTATGAACCGAATCTTGCGAATTTATGAAGATTCCTTGAGTCTGGCTATTAATTTTCAGATATCTGGGATCTTCAGCTCCAATGTACCACAACATGTGCGTAATAGCCTCTCTATTTGCTGGGGGTAACCTCTCCTCTTTAACACCGGAAGATATCTAGGCTTGCCTTCACTCATAGGGAAGCTTTTTGAGGGGAAGACTGGAAAAGAATGCAGAGGTGGAAGAACAGGATGCTCTCGTGGGCAGTTAGATCAATTTTGATCAAATCGGTTGCACAAGCCATTCCCTCTTATTGTATAAGTACATTTCTCATTCAGACTTCTTTGTTTGATGAACTCCTTCTAGTGGGGTACAAAAAATGATGGTCGACGAGGGATTAATTGGTTCAGTTGGGATAAAACTGTGTGCGGAAAGACTATGATGGGTTGGGTTTTAAAAATCTTCAAGCCTTCAATCTTGCAATGCTTGGTAAGATGGGTTGGAAGATTATCTCCAACCCGGATGCTTTGGTTTCTCAGTTTTTAAAAGCTAAATATTACCGTAGGGGAGAATTTTTAGCAAGCCAATTGGACCATTATCCAAGTGTCACTTGGAGAAGCATCTGGAACTCTCGAGCACTGCTGGATAGAGGCTTTAGATGGCATGTGGGAGATGGGAGGAGCATCAACGTCTGGCAGGATTCGTGGTTAAACGATGCCACCGGTTTTAGAATTGAAACTCGACCATACCTGAACTCAATGACCTTACTGTAAATGATCTATTAATCCCAGGCCTGCAAGAATGGGATATGGAGTTCATTGAAGATTCATTTGGTAGTAGAGATGTCGCGGTAATTCTGAGAATTCCGTTAAGTATAAACCCGCAAAACGATGTGCGTGTGTGGCATTACAGTAGAGATGAATTTTACTCCATTAAATCTGGCTATCGACTTGCTATTGACATTAGGGGAGTAGATCACCAACTTCGAGTTACAGGGGACTGGGATAATGTGTGGCTGAATTGCAGTTCCGACTAAAGTACAGAAGTTTGTGTGGTGTGCTTGTTGCAACTGTCTGCCAACCAGGGAGAATTTACAAGTATGTGGCCTTCAAATTGATAGTCAGTGTGTCCTATGTGGAGGTGAGGTTGAGAATCCATTACACACTTTCCCCTTTGAGATACGCTCAACAATGCTGGAGCTTCATGGGTTACAACCTGATGGTGCATGGTTTTTCTGATTTTCAAACTTGGTTCTTTCATATGCTTCGAGTGAGTGAGTCTCCCGTCATCCAAAAGGTTTGTATGGTTCTATGGAATATATGGAGGCAGAGGAATGAGGCGCTGTGGTCACAACATAAAAGCTTCAACCTTCCCAGCTTGTTATTAGCAGCCTAAATTTCTTAACTGAATAGTGCATCGCAAAGCTGGAGATCGGTGCGGTGAGAATGAGAATATTCCAGTGAACAATGCTACAGCTTGGGATAAGCCTCTAACTGGGAAGATAAGTGTAATGTGGACGCTGCCATCTTTAGGGAACAAGGATCCATTGGGATTGGTATCATTTTCAGAGATGATGCGGGTGAGATGTGCAACTAAAATTTTTAATGACAAGTATACAGCAAGAGAGGCTGAGGCGTTGGGGTTACGGGAAGCCCTCATATGGACTTTGGAGTTGGGGCTTAATGCAGTGGTGTTTGAGACTGATGTTTAGAGTGTGGTGGATGCATTATGCGACAGCAATGTTGATAATTCTGAGTTTAATTTGCTGATCCAAGATTGCCGAAGACTAATGCAGCGAGGAAGGACTTTTTCCATCTCTTTTGTTAGGAGGCAAGCTAATGAATGTGCACACTGTGTAGCTAGAATTTCTCGCTTTTATAGTTGTTTTTCTGTTTGGATGGAGCCTCCATCTTTCCTTGAAGCTCCTCTTTGTATGATACTCTACTGGTTGATATATGATATATGAATCCTTTACGTAATATATATATATATATATATATATTATTCACATGATTCATGAATTAGTGATTTGCTTTTATGGTTCTACCTTTCTATAACTTCAAACTAAGACGTTTCAGTTTTAGATTCTTTTACTTCCTACATTTTTCCTATTGGAAAAGGAAAGGCATATATTTCAGCATCGTTTCTGTTATTGCATGCTTGTTTCTTTTAATGAAAGTTTGGTTCTTTAATGGCGTGTATGGTACTTTGGGTCATGATGCACATTATATACTTGTAAAGGACCAAAGTAGTAAGTGAAGAGAATAAAAAGTGGTCTTGCTTTGTGACCTTTAATCTTTGAGGTACTTTGAAGAAGTCATTTAAATTTCCTCAAAGCACCCTTTTAATGGATGAGCTATTGCATGATTTAAGGAAAGTCGTTGCATTACCCAAGGAAATCAGTGGGAGGTATGGGGCGGAGGTGTATGTTTATTTTAAATTATTTTAATTTTATTTTTCAAAATGAGAAGAAAATTGAGATTGGCTTTAGCTAGATCCTAGATGTAGATGAGTAGAGAGCTTGGCTCTCCAAAATCAAGTTGATGGATAAGAAATGTCTGCTAAAACTCCATTCATTTTAAGCAAGTTGACTAGCCACTTCTGTTGATCTTACATATGAAGGACCTCCACCCCCAGCCCAAAAAAAGCCCCAACAAAAAGAGAAGGAGAAAAAAGAGTGAAATAGACATTTTATCTATTCTCAAGTGAAAAGAAGGCTATTTTGACCAACCCCACGGTCCCCTGGGGGATAGAAAAAAATAAAAGATGATCATGATGAATATCCTTTATCTTGCCTGCACATGCACTAGCACTAGCACTCACAAAGTTGCACCTGGTGCTTCATTGTGGTTATATCACTTAGATCCTTGTTTCTCTATAGCTTTTCTCAATGAATCTAGGGTTTAGTGAAGAGTTGATGTCAGAAGGCAATGAAAGGTAAAGGCAGGCTAAGCAACAAAGATAGGTGACAATGACAGATTCAATGACTAATGAAGGCAAGTCTACATATTTTGTGTATGTATGTGTAAATGACTTGCCAAGTATGTCTGAGGCTAGATCTTAATGCTATATATGTGAATAGTGTTTGGTTAGTTAACTAATTCTTGAGTGCCATGTATTGCAGAGTTGGATAGATGTGAACCGAAAATCATGAATGAATCACGGATCATGAGGATAGCTAGGGGATCTCAAGAAAGCGGTGGAAATGCTGGAAGAGTATTGCTAAGATGTGGAGCAAAATGAGCGCCTTCCAAAACATGAGCAATGCCTTCTCCCCTCAAATGTTGAAACAGATGGGTGGCTTAAAGAACTTGATGAAGTAAATGGGTTATGTTTGGAGGTCGGAAGAAGTAAAACTCTAGTCAGAATAGCGTTTTATCCTCTCCAAAAAAAAAAAAAAAGAAAAAAAATGAGGGGGTCAATGAGGGGCTAAATCCGAAAATAGCATTTTATCCTCTCCAAAAAAAAAATAAAAAAATAAAAAATAAATAAAGTGCATACATTATTTGAGTTTGTGGAAGGGAAAAAATTTGAGTTTTTCTCCACATTAATTGTGCTATTATGTAGAGGTTATTTCAAATAATGCAATGTGTGGAAAAAATATATTTCTTGTCATTTTGCATAGTTTTCTTTTTATTTTTTTTTCCGAAAACTCGTAAGCGATGACACTCATTTCATTAGTTTCGCTTTTTTTAAAAAGTCAAAAAGTAAAAGTCAAGTCACAGTTTTTTTACTTTTTACAAAAAACAACTAATAAAATCATGTCACTTAGTAGATTATAATCCAAAATTACAATCTAAAGAGTTGCTAAACAGATTTTTCTAAGAAAACAGATCGGTTGCAAAATTGAAACCAGATCTGCTGATGATGCACAAGTGATGGGCCTGTCACTTCCAATTTCAAAACCCCCAAAAATCAAATCCCTGCGTCGCCACCCCCTTCACCGGCCGTCTTCTACCTACCTCACCGCCGACTGTTAGCCGCTTAAGAAACCACTGTCGCCGGAGACCTGACAACCCTCAAATCAGATTACCATCTTTGAAACACCCCATATCTCTCACTATCGACTTCGAAACACCCGGCCCACTATAAGCAAAATGACCGGTGAAATTAGTGAAAACATATTCTCTCTTCCATATCAGTGTGCAACTTTACGTATTTGGCCCCTTCATCATTAGGTAGCAAAACAGGTTCATTTGGTTCCAAGTCTTCCATCGATTTGGCAGGAAAATAAGTTGAAAGGGATAGAATAGAACTAGAAGAGCAATCCATCCCTTGAGCATGCTGGTCATCATGAAAGCAAATGATTGAAAAACTATCTGCAGTTGTCTGATGCAAAAACGCTTTTGATCTAATATTTCAAATGAAATATGCCGTTTCTAGTATTTTTCTCATGCCGCTTTGAATAGGTTCAGGTTCATCAAACAATCTGACACAAATTTTGAATTTTAAAAGAAAATCTTCAATTCATGAAACATCATGTTAGTCTCACACTACGATTCTGCAAAATTACCAATTGCTACCAAAATATGATTCGATATCAAGAATGACAACCAGAGGGCCAAATCAAAATTTCATTTTACAAGATAAAAATTAAATGAGTAATGAGATATAGATGCTAAACTGTATAGGCATGTCCCCCAAGGTAGATTGGATTAAAGAGGAAAAATTAGTAAAAAGATGTTGCTGCTTCTGCTTCTGTACTCTCCAGCTCTTTCCATACTACAAGCACCACCATCTTGTCACCACAAAACTCACAAGATTTTAGCCCCATTGACTAAACTCACGGTTGCATTTATGTTATTGGCCAGCAGATTAGCTGCCCCAACATAAGTACGGGGTGTTAAATCCAAAAGACCTTTCTTTGCCTCAGAAGGTAAATCCAAGCCTTCAATGAATTCTCGGATGCTTTCTTTGGTTATGGCTCTTCCCCTAGTTAGCTCTTTCAACTTCTCATAAGGCTCTGGAAGACCATATCTTCGCATCACCTACAATATGAAAAAACAAAACTAAAAATAAAATGAGGAATCCAAGATGCTAGCACAATTTGGGGGTCCTGTTAATGAGAGTGAGCTTGTTGCAATTTTGTTGACCCCATTGACATGAAAAAAGCAAGACAATTGAGTACTGAAGGATCTACTGTCGATGCAGATGCTGAAAATTGAAAAAGATTCTAGTCTTTTTTGTCTTCTAACACCACACTTTGGCTAAAATTGGGGGGGTATCTGGAGGGGCCAACTGGCTTAGTATCCGATGCGGTCTTGGAACATGGAAGAAGGTACGTGGATTACAAGTTATTTGCCCTTATATATCAAGTACAGCTCTTCTAAAACCAGCTTCTGAAATATTAAATGATCCACTAGAGAAACAGATGAGAATAGATCATTATCTATGTTATGTCTTCATAACTAGCTGAGATAGAGAATTTACAAAGGCTACAGGCACATACAGTTTGTATTGGTTCGGCAAGAACCTCCCATGTCAGATCCAGGTCCTCATATAAAGAAGCTTCATTAACCTATACTCAAAAGAAGTGTTAATATATAGTACAAAAGATGCAGGTCAAATCTGTCTGTAACCATTGTATGTCCCAAGATATTATCAGAAATTTGAAACCTGCTCTATTTTAGCTTTTGAAGAACACCAAGGTAAAAAGAAGAAACAAGAGATTGCAAGAAATTTTGATCATGTTATGACAGCCATGCAAGAAAATTGATCACACCAAAGAACAATAACAGATCATGTTACAACAGCCATGCAAGAAAATTCATCACACCAAAGAACAATAACAGAAGAGATGTACAAAGTTGTTTCAAGAGGAACTCTATGAAAAATTCCAAGCATATATTGGAAAATGGTAAAAAAGAATCATTTAATTACCCTTTCTGTGCATTATCCCTTGACTGGTTATATCAAAACAACTTTGCTAGATTCATGTGTTTCCAAATACTTGATTTGGGAACTTGGAGAAGGCATTATCTTCTACAAAGTCCTAGAAACTGTTTCTATTTTACCATTATTATGTAATTCCATTCGAATTATCATGTTTACCTGAAGCTTTGCAATTCCCTGCAATGCACTCCTACAAGCAAGAAGAGAATATCCTAGTCCTACACCCATGTTTCTCAGAACAGTTGAGTCAGTCAAGTCTCGCTGCAATTAACAAGAATAAAAAGAAATCAGAAGCTTATTGATGACAAATTTATAAAAGGGTTTAGATGCTTTTGACATGCGATAAAAATATATCACGATCATGATACTCTTCTGTACTTGTGAAACAACACGAGATTGGTGGCTAGTAGCATACAATCCAAGAAGAACCTTAATAAGCTTCATCTAATGAAAGAGTATATACATACCTGCCAGCGGGAGATTGGAAGTTTTGTGCTTAAATGGGATAAGATTGCATTAGCCAACCCAAGATTGCCCTCACTATTTTCAAAATCAATTGGATTAACTTTATGAGGCATTGTTGAGGACCCAATCTCGCCAGCCTTGGTTATCTACTTCAAACTTGGCATATTAGGTCTTTTCCCCCAAAACACAATACCAACATAATGATGAAAATATGAATGCTCTCACCTGCTTAAAATAACCCAAAGAAATGTATCCCCATATGTCTCTGTCGAAGTCTATTAAGATGGTGTTAAATTGGAAGATGAAATCAAAAAGTTCAGCCATATAATCATGAGGCTCAATCTGCATAAAAGCCATATAAATCAAAATCAGGAATTCAAATTGCATTGTTTAAAAAAAATAAATAAATAAAATAAAAAAGGGGGTAATCCTGTTTCTGTTTTTCCCCTTCCTTCTAATATTTAGGTCAACTTGCACCTAACTCATAGGTTAATGAGCCAAATCACGGACTCTGTTTCTGGAGTATGGTAAAGCTAACAAAGAAATTTTTTTTTTTTGTTTTAAAGGGCATGATTTTCTATATACCAGCTATACAATAGGAGGGATTAGAATCCTCCAAAAAATCAAGTATTAACTGAAACAGAGAATCAATAAAGAGAATAATAGAGAAGCCAGGTGAGTGCAACAGTTCTAAGTCTAGGGTAAGGTAAAGCTAATAAAAGAAACTATGTGTTTTTGAGGGCATGATCTTCAATTTACTAGCTATACAATAGGAGGGATTAGGATTCTCCAACAAATCAAGTAATAACTGAAACAGAGAATCAATGAAGCGTATAATAGAGCAAGGGTGACTGCAACAATTCTAAGTTTCATAGGATTATGACCAGAAGAAGCAATTAAAGAAAGAAAAGTAAAAAATACTAAACATTTAAGTACATAAAGATATTGCATGTTAACAAATAACTAAGGAGAAAAAATTTTTGGCAAACATACCTGAGCTACATAGGGATTGAAACTTATCCCAAGAGATGTCACAAATTCTTCACTAACTTGTGGCCAGTTAATGTCAGGATACGCAGCTAGATGTGCGCTATAATTTCCAACTGCTCCAGCAAACTTCCCTAGAATCTGAACTTGTGCTATCTTCCTCCTTTTTTCACTTAACCTGTATGCAAATATTGACATTTCCTTCCCCAGTGTAGTAGGCGAAGCTGGCTACAGAATTCCAATACAATTAGTGATTTGTTCAAAACTATAACACTATGAAAACAAAATACAAAATTATGCAAGGTGCATATGTGTACGAGCAAGGGAGAGCCCCTCAAGTGGTCATTAATAAATCATGTGACGAAGTCCATGCATGCAAATTACCTGTCCATGTGTTCGAGAAAGCATAGGAATGCTAGCATTTGTAGTGGCCATGTCAGATATTGCTGTGATCAGCTTGTCCATTATTGGCAGTATCACCAGATTCAAGGTTTCTTTAAGCATTAATGCATGGGCCAGATTGTTGATATCTTCCGATGTGCAAGCAAAATGGAAAAACTCAAGCACCTAGGAAGAGACGCAGATGAGATTCGCAATGAGATAACTCTTTTCATAAAAATACAAAAGAAATATCATCAACACGATGCAGGCCATCGTCCCAACGAGAAGACTAGATAATTCAGTTATTGCATACCTTAGCTATCTCGTTTTGCGATTGGCATCTTTGTTTCAAGAAATACTCCACTGCTTTCACATCATGGTTAGTCACTTTCTCAATATTCTTGATTTCCAATGCATCATCCAAACTAAATCCATCAATCAATATCTGTAGAAAAGATTCTGCCTCTCTAGAGAAACTTGGGACTTCAGGGACTTCAGGAATTTGGGATAACTTTAGCAACCACTTAATCTGCAAGAACTTCTGTGTTAACATTGCATTTCTAATCTTATTATTAGGGCTAACAGAGGGGCAACACAAGATGGATAAAAACACTAACATGGATAAAGACAACCATGTGCTCATACAGAAACTGGGATTTTGTATCTTTATAATTTTGACAAGGGAGGGTGAAGAGAGATGAAATAAGAACATAGAATAGAAGTGGACAAAGACAATCATAAGAACAAAAGACAAGTTATATTTCTTCTTTACAATGCTTGGTCCGGAGTCTTTCTCCTCTCTCGCGATAGGGAATGGTTCGGCTACATGCTATTAGCATTTGAATAATAAGATTACCACTTTAGATGATCTGGAAATTATAATCCATCACAAGAATGAGCTAAGTATTAAAACGTTCAAGCTTTTGCTAGTATTTCTCAAAGCATTAAAAAGCTTTGCAAAATAAATTCTCACCTAAATAATATATATAACCTTAAATTTTGTATGAGAAAGCACCTTCCATTTTTTCCTTTTAGTGTGTCACTTGTCAACCACCACATGTCATCTTCACTAAGAGCGATGCTGGGGAAAAAGCCGGGAGGGGGTGGGAATCTTCGGGTGGATAAAGTATTTGGGTATTTATGAAAATGATGTTTGCATTCATGAATATGGGTATAGGTATTTTTCGGTAATGTACATTCATGAAAATAAAGTTTGCCTCTTTTTTCCCTTGGCTACACAATTTTTTGCATTGCATTTTCCGCAACATGTCATTATATTAATCTCATACAAATGGCATCATTTTTCACATTTTTCACTTAATTATGTCCTATTTACCAATATATTTTATTAAAACATTTAAATTGGACACTTGTCGACATTTGATTGGTTTGCACATAGATTTGTGGGTCAAGGGAAGAGGTTGGAGAGGGGTTGTAGATTTGTGGGTCAAGGGAAGAGGTTGGAGAGGGGTTGTAGATTTGTGGGTCAAGGGAAGAGGTTGGAGAGGGGTTGCCAAGAATAGATATTTAGACCCTCAAGTTGATGCATTATTTGGGTTGGGAATTAAACATTAAACATGCTCTAACTCAGTAGGTCTCAGTTCTTAGAAAATCTGTGACTAATGATAAAGTGATCTACCATGAATTCATATTTTAACCGATTCATTATATTGCTTCTGATATATCAAGAGAACATTACTTTTCAACGATGTAGAGAAAAGATTTTGGGTTAGGAATATACCTCAACTAAAACTCTAAACTTAATTAGGCCAAACTCGCTCATAAATGCAGACAGTTCCTTGACTTTATCCCAATAACGACCGTCGAGTGGGCATAGAGCAGTTAAACTTGAGAGCTGCATATCCTTGAAATAATCGGCAGACAGAGTCTTTGCCTGAAAAAATAGTAATATTTTAGAAACAATTTGATAAATAAACCTTGACTGCAGAAGAAACAAATCAAATAACGCAGAAATTATGATTCATGCTTTTATATCCTTTCTAAGCATCTTCGGATTACATTGCTTTCTGCTAAAAGATACAAACAAATAGAAGAAATAGATTGCGCAGAGTTTCTAATAAAAGCGAGAATCATATCATACTAATAAAATTTCAGACAGAATGACACAAAAAAAATACCAATGTGTTAAGAAAAATCATCTCTAGTAGAGTTGTATCAAGCTAAGGGGAAAAGCTAGCGCCACAAATATACACCAATGTGTTGACATGAAAAGCTTACCTTTTCTACAGCTTCAATACCGCTGCTATGCTCTTTAAACGTAGCTCCACAAGAGCAATTTCTCCGAGCATGAAATGAAAGGTTTGGCTTATCATTAGTACTATGGCGCCAAAATTTAACTGAATGTTGATTTGCGGCAACGAAATACGGGGTCGTTTGATTGACAGTCAGACCCCTAAAACGAGCTCCCAGTTCCATTCAGTAGCGGAAACAATACTTGCCAAGCGTGCAGATGCCGGAATTAACTGCCGAGGTTAATCAATTCGAAAATCAATATACAAAAATACATACAGATAGCAGTGATCACCGGTCACTGGTCAGATAATTTGCTAGCAGAAAAATTGCCGAGAGCAGCCGTAGAACAAACCGGCAATTAACAGCAATTTAGAGAGCCATGAAAGTAAGAAGAATGACTATTCAGGTAGAGGAGTAGAGATTGAGAGGAAGATACACTACCAGAGCAAATGAGCAGGGTAGCGTAGGCCGCGGCGGGGAGTAAACTGTAAAGAAGGTATCCCAACGCTTTTTATTTTGGGAGTTTTTCACAGACGCTAGGGGTCCTGTTCCCTCGTTTGTCAACCATTTATATCAGTGCACCCAATTGCTTAAAATATATAAATATATATGTAAAGTATTATCAGTAATGTTCAAACACTTTTCGGAAGTATTGTTACAGCACTTCCTACTCTATTTGACATGTATTGATGCACGTCAAGTGAATATATCCACGTGACGTGCAACAATACATACCACATGGGGTAGGAGGTGTTGTAACAACACCTTCTGAAAGTGCTTGAAGATTTTCAATAATATTATATAATAATAATGATAAGAATAATAATTGGAAGAATATGAGATTAAAGAGGAGGAGAAAAGGAAATGCATGCGTAGAAAAAGTATTTTAATAGATATAGATGTGTGCTTGAAAATAAATTTGGTGAAATTTGAATTTATTTTAGAAGAATCCAAATCAAACATAAAAATTTGACAAGTTTTAAATTTCAAATTACATTCACCACATTTATCAAATTTTTGTACACCATAATTACCATTGCATAAATTCAAATTTAAAAAATCTAAATAAATGAAACCATAGGTTGACAAATGGACCTACTATTGCTTAATCCCAATCTAACTCTGTATATATGACATCAGATGGTTTTATATAGTTTTATAGTGTGTATCGAGACATGTCACATGAGAAACTATAAGGTCGACAACCATGTAATATGCGCTCATGTACACCACATTTGGTGCTACAGTAGACGAAATAATGTAATGTAATTGCCCCAACCTTTTCATGTTCTTTTCAATTTGGCACCTCGGACATTGTTATTTCTACATTCTTGTATCTTGATACAATTTTGATCGGCCATAAATTTGATCCATGTCTTTCTTGAATTATATATTATTAAAAAATTTTGTTCGCATCACTTTCTTTGACAAAAATAAATACAACATGTGAATATTATTCAACTATTTTTTCCGCTTAATCAAGTAAAAAGAACTAGCTTTAATTCGTATCACATATGAATGCAAGGATACATGAGGCTTCTTAGAAAAGAAAAAAAAATTAAAATATTATAAAAAGATTCAGTTTTGATTAACCATGATGATGGAAATATCAACTAGGAAAATTCTTGTTGAACAAAAAAAGAGACAAAATGTTTGACAAAATTGACAAGTGTCGCGTGTAATTATTTTTGATGTAAAAGTGATGTGATGTGTTCAAAAACAAGATTGTGTCGTGTGTCAGTTTTGTTAAACTTTTTATATTTGTTTATGTTCAAATAGCACAACCCTATCAACTAACTATAGTTCCCTTGCTACAAAAATAAAAGGATTAGGGCGTGAGACTGCAAAATTATCAATTCCACCAACATAACTTGTCGAATTAGGAAGGGTAATTTACAGCTAGCGTCCCCAACCTTTCAACAATGTTGAGATTACGTCCCCAACCTTTGATTTTACTCATTTGAGTCCCTAACATTTTAAAAGTAATACACCTAATGTCTCTAAGAGGGAAACCGTCCATTTCTACTGTTAAAGTCAGGGTGTGATGGTAAAATACAAAAAAATAAATATTTAAATGTTAAAAAAAAGAGAAGGGCACCCCTTTTGGCTGTTGCCAGAAATGGTAGCACATGAGGGAAGACTCCTCTCTTAGCCAAAAGCTACAAGAAATGGCAGCAAAAGTGCTGCTATTTTCGGCAATACATGGGGGAGACTTCTCCCTAAATGGCAGCCAAAAGTTGTCGGAATGGTAGTAGCCATAAATGGTAGCCAAAAAGAGAGGAACCTCCCCCTATGTGCCGCCGGAAATAGCAGCACTTTTGCTGCCAAACGGAGAGAGTCACCCCATGGCAGCCAAAAGCTGCCAAAAATGACAGCCAAAAATGGGGGTCTTTCCCTCCCGTGCTTCCAAAAATAGTAGTACGACTGTTTTTGGCTTCCATTTAGGGGGTATCCCCTCTCTCTTTCAACATTTAAATATTTATTTTTTTCGTATTTTATCGTTATATTCCCGACTTTAACGGTAGAAATAGATGGTTTCCATCTTGGGACGTTAGGTATAATAATTTTAAAAAGTTGGGGACCCACAAGAATAAAATTAAAGGTTGAGAATGTGGTCTCAACATTGTTGAAATATTGGGGACGCTAGCTGTAAATTACCCCATTTAGAAATTAAGTTATTTATTAAATAGTTTACCACTCTCTAAAATTACCCCAACTCTATCAAACAAAAAAAATAAATAAATAAAACTTTGGTGCTCCTTGCTTGAGTAAGAATTTGCTACAACACTTACTCTAAAGTATAATAATTTAGATAATGCTAAATATTCACCAATATCTCTTGTTTACCTTCTATATTCATCCCATTGAATAACATATACATATATCACGATAATTTTTTGATAACTTGCTTCTAGTTTATCGTGATATAATAAATAATTTAGTTTGTGATATTATATTAGCAATTTAGTGGGTGGATGAGTGCACTCGCGATCTCCTACCATACAAACACGTGGCGGGAGATTTTTGAGACAATTGTGTGAGCCCCTTACATATATAGAATTAGCTCATTATGTGCAGGTTTACCCAATAATCTGTCACCACATCTGCGTATGGCGGGATAATTTCACCATACATATAACGAAAGATCATATTTAGGTGGATGAGAGGCGAATATGATGTGAGTAATGTGTAGCATATATGTAGGCACGCGCATCGAACGTGCTCTAGTTAAATTATAGTTAAATTGTATTTAATAACGTAAAATACTGTCACTATTTTGGTGGTGTATGAGAAAATCTTTAAACTCTTCAATATGTATAATAAAAATAATTACATGTATACAGATTACTCTATTAACATAGAACATTTAAAGAAATATGTAAGGTATGAAAGCTAAGCATGAAGAAATATGATCTCTGTCACCATTCAATATAGTAGCCCTTGTGTTCCAATTACATGGGAAATCAACTAGCTAAGCTTGATTAGTAGTTAATCTGTCGGCAAACAAGATTTAAAATGGAGCAAAATACATAGACAGTGTGACCAAAAGCTAAGAAAGCTACATAATCTTTCATAATTACTGGCTGCTGAACTTTCAAACAAACATGAGACAATTGCTTCCTTGTTATGCAATGAACTTGGGTCATTCATTGCCTGCGAGCCTACATTTGTGGTCATACAATTGATGCTAAAAACAAACCTTAATTTCCTGAAACTTTATCCATCTTGAAAACCAAATATCTCAATCCTTCCTTGAATCCTAAAAGAAAGTGATCAATTGTCAAAATACATGCTATTGAAGTTTACTTCTTGAATTTGGTTTCATACAACACAATTAAAAAAAAAATGAGAGAGAGAGAGAGGAGGTAACGCAAAACATCAAGGATTGCATCAAATAAAGCATGCCAGTAAGAAAGTAACAACTAATATTGAATTAAAAACCAGAGCAAATATATTGTCACACGTACATTTGCAAAGAAATAGACAAAAATTCACAGAAGTTGGAAATGACGGTAAGTTTCCATACTCTCGTACTCGTATATGGTAGAGAAAGGTAAACAATTGTAATAAATCACAAGAATTCGTGCACGGAAATTGACAAATGGACTTATATTTTGAGATTCAATACACCAATTAATATTCCTCTTCAAGAAATACATTTTCAAATTATCCAGACCTTTTCTATGGATTAATTACCTTAATTTCCTAGTTTACTATTATCCATAAACTGACAAAACCAACCAAGCATACAACATAAGTGATAATAATTTAACAGTTATAATGCAACATAAGAGATAAAGTTTACTTATAAATGGTAGACAGATTGAGACAAGCAACAAACATAGCTACAGAAACTCAATTTGATATACAGGAAAGAGCTCCCCTGTGTATTGCCATTGCCAGATTTTTCAAGGCCTGCTAAACTCAAGCGACGCTCTTCCGATCTTACATGGTAGAAGTATAGTAGTAGAAACAATAACCGCACAAAGCCTCATTTACAATAGACAAAACAAAAACATTATTTCTTAAAAGCCACCCTAAATTCCACTGATGAAAACTTCATCGTAAGTTAAAGATCAAAACTGTTGGTGTGTATAGTCAAATATATTCACAACAAGCAATGGAAACTGGCATAATGAAAGGGTTTCTCCAACTGATTTACAGAGACCATTATATACCAGTGCCTTCAGAATGCTGAAGAAAGTCCAGACCTTGCGCAATAAAGGCTAACTGTAAGCTAATTTTATTTTGTTTCAAAGTTGCCAATTAACGTTTCAAGAAAATAACACTACATTAAAAAGAAAGCAGGTACAATTATTTATTTCTCTAGAAAACTTGCAAAGTAAAACAAGTCTTTGTGTGTTACAGAGATGACAATACAAGTAAACTGAGGAGCATACGACCGTGGTTGCAAAAGCAATGACGCTGTCAATCTTCATTCACCAAAGGTTCTCAATTTAGGTTGAAGTCAACCGAGGGGTATGGATGAGTGACGGCACAATTGCAAAGTTTCACCCAAACCCAACAAAATTAAACAATTAGAACAACCTTTTTTTTTTCTTCAGAAACACGCAAAACAGCCCAATAAATTCCAGAAAAGAAACTCATTTAAAAACAAACCCACATACCTAAAAAAAAAACTCAAAAATCGCCTATTCAACAAGCCCAAACTTGCAAAATAAGAATGATAAACGATTTCTTCGATTTCGACAGTCAAAATTGATGGTTCAGGTGAGAGGTGAGGAGGGCAATCCGATTACAAAACCTTACCTACAGAGCCTTATCTCCTATTAAGGAGCCTTATGACTTACGTGGCGGAAATCTAACAAAAGCGGCCCTACGAACAGGGGGCCGCTTTCATTAGATTTCCGCCATATAGCCATCTATCTCCTTAATAGGAGTCTTACCTATCTCCTTAGCAAAATTTGTGAGAAGGGCACAAAGAACTGCTGCTTTTAGATGAATAATTAACAATTTCTTTGATACACAGAGCAAGAAAGAATGAATTGTAGATTTAGAAGTGGCTCTTTTAATATATAGTAGATATATATATATATATAGAGAGAGAGAGAGAGAGAGACAACTCTTAGTTAAATAATTATTACCTAACCACTAACTATCAGTATGACCAAAATAATTGTCGAATAAATAAAAAATTTGTGATGTGCAACATAGGAGTTGTACACACACATATATACATATATATATATATATATATATATGGTAAACCCAAAAACTAAAAATGCATTGATATAGACTACTTGGGGTTAACCCAAAAACCAAAAATGCATTGACATAGACTACTTGAATAATTATTTCTTACATTTTTTTTTTTGAAGGACGAAACCATTTTTCCTTACATATTAGACATTTTTGAAACAAAAATTTAGTGTCCCAGATACAATGCTTGACCAAATCATTACCATTTCACAAGATATGTACAATATACAATCGCAGAGATTGCTGTACACTGTAGATAAATTGAATTGAACAAAAAATGTCCAGTATGTGTGTGGATATAATTAGGGTAATTCATACTTAACGTCCCCAACTTTTCAAATATTTATAGATCACGTCAACCTTTAATTTTCCTTTTGTGTATCCCTAGCTTTTAAAGAAATCCTCAATTTAGTTTCTAGTGATGGAAACCGTCAAATTCGTCCGTTAAGTCAGGGGCATTTTCAGTAAAATACAAAAATTAATAATTTAATTTAAAACAAAAGGAAAAAAAGAAAAAAAAAGGGGAAGCTGCCAGAAATGACAGCACAAAAAGGGGGGAAGACACTCCTCCTGCTGCTAGAACTGTAGGAAATGGCAGTGGCAACAAGCACATGGCGGTAGACTCCCCCTTCATCCAGCTATCATTTCCGAATGCCAAAGGGCCCAGAACCCCTTCCTTTTCTTTCTTTCATTTTTTGTAAAAATTAAATTATTCATTTTTTGTATTTTATCGAAAATGCCCCTCAGGACAAATTTGACAGTTTCCGCCACTAAGGACTAAATTGAGGATTTCTTCAAAGGTTGAAGACCTACAGAGGAAAAATTAAAGGTTGAGGACGTGATCTATAAATACTTGAAATGTTAGGTATGTTAGGTGTAAATTACCCATATAATTATTATTTTTTTTTGACCAATTACCCATATAATTATGGTTGTTCAAATATCTTTTGTGTGTGTGTATAGTGAATTATAATAACCTAATTTGCAAGAACAAGTTATATTATTTTTAATTAACCAACATAGTGGTATAGTATATATAAAATTTAACACCTGTTGTACAATCTACATGTTACACCTACTACTAAAAAGGAAAAATAAACAAAAAAGTCATTTTCCCCTTCCAATATATATATATATATATATATATATGAGATAGTATGGTAGCTACTAAAGGCCATCCTAACTGTGGAGGAAATTAATGGAGTTTAAAGTGATGATGCTAATTTGCATTCTTGCATTCTCTGTATCTTCTGTAGGAATACTAGGAAGAAACCTGGCAGGTAAACAACAAAGCCCTTATTTTCTCCTAATAATGATTTATAGGATTTGACTTTCGTTGTGATTAATTTTAGCAAGCTAAGTTGATAGGAAGAAATGGATGCATTGATCATCAATCCTATATGAAGTTAACTAATATTTACATAGTCCCGATCTCCTGCCAAACGCCTATGTGGCAGGAGATCATTTTTAAGCATTTACATGTACAAACATATTAATTACTTTGTGCACCATTTCTCACAACATGTAGTAGTTAAATAATTTTAGTTGGACAAAATAAAGGACAAAAAATTAAACAAAATGGACATGTGTTAGTATAACAAATTCGTGTTAGTTGGGGGGAAAAGCATTGCAAAGTGGCCTTATAACTAATCATAGTAGATATCATTACGTAGAACGCAGTTAAACCCTTATTGTTACTCTATTTCTATTTCAAAATAAAAACATAATGATTGAGAATGAGTTGTGAAAATTTGTCTATCGTGCAATACTTTGGGTGCTATGAAATATGAGCGGTGATTAATTTAACCAATTTTTATTCACAAATAAAAATAAAATGTTGACGGGATATTTGTTTCACTGTCTATTAAATTTATTAGATATACACACTACTAGTTATTACTACGTTTGAGTTGAACAACTATACTTTTCATAAATAAAAAATTACTACAATTTATTATTCATAGTATACAATCATAAAGATAATGGAAAGCTTAAAAAATCATATCCTAAAGACGTAAGAAGAACCGGGTCGGTAAAAACAAGAACTGGATTGTTGAAGAATCAGGTCCAGTGAATCTTCGATACCACAATTGAATTAATATACGCACAATCCATTGGAGAGGGGGGCGGGAGGAGAACTCTTTAGTTAAAATTCATACAAGTAAACAATAATTTATAATGTTGGTTGAGTATGGTAAAATTGTCCCTAATATATAAATCAATTCAAGAACTGGACAGGAGAAGGAAGTTGAAATCATCAGAAAGTATATATCAATGGAACTTGTCAGCAAATCAATCAATATTTATTTTCGTCACAATTAAATATATTTTAAAGAAGACATTTTCCAACATATTCGTAGCCTGATGCCTGGTGTGAGTCTATGTTTTGACCGGATTCGACATAAGAGACCCGATCATGTTGACCTTCAAATTAAAACGTAGGGTAGTGTAATGGTGATCAATAAAATTTCTAGTCCAGATACCAGCTATTTATATATCACACGAGCACTCTTAAGCAAAGTGTCATACATATACAAATTGAGACATTGTTCCAAGACACAGAAGATTGGTCGCACTTGTACCGTCATTATAAAATGAACTATATATCAATCAATTAAGAGTCGTGTTTTGACTAGGATTTGATGACTTGGTTAACATTGCAAAAATATATTATTACAATTTACTACAAATCAAGTCCAATTCATATGGCGTAGATTAATAGACAGGCGTTCACATTATACCTACTAGCTAGTTAGTTGCTTCTTCTATATAATATATAAATCAACCACTCGTATAAACTGGACGTGGAGGAAAATGGACTGCTTTAAAGCAATTGTGCTAATAATTAGCATTCTTGCTTTCTTTGAATCTTCAAGAATACTAGGAAGATCCTTACCACGTAATGGCAAGAACCTTAATTAATTCTTGGTAGCTATACACATATATGCATGCCTTCTTGGTCTCTCAATGAATTGTTTAGCAACATGTCACAAACTTGAAGTTGTTAGAAATACTATAGATATTGTTTTCAATACATGTACGGTTACCCTTTTTTACGATGTTGATATATATATGTATGTATCATAGATCATGGGAACGATCAAATTGTGTCTACAAGTTCTTTCCCCACAAAGGAATATGGGCCTTATTCGAGAGAGATTGGCATAACAAGTCCTTCAAAGTGGACACAAAAGATTAGAACATGCATATGGTTTGCGAGGAATGCAAAAAGCACTCTCCATGGTTGTGCAAATGATCTTGGAAGGCCGGCAAACCGGCCGGATACATCAAATTACCATTACCATTTTCTAAGCAATTACCTCATAAATCAGCTCTAGGATCCAGGGGATTTTCTTCAGCTAGCGCTTGAGATGATTGTTAAGAAGTTTCTGCCCATAGTCTTTGTGGATCTTTGTAAAATTTTATGTAAACTACAGGAGAACAATAATTGTATTTAGATTTAGAGAATGATGACGTGTGACGAAATAATCCCGTTGTGTATGTAAGGGACTAATAATTCCCTTAATTTGTATGTGCGTCCGGGTATGATTTTCATTGTGTATGTAAGGAATTTAAAATCCTTAATTGGATTTGGGTATGATAAAATTAATTGTATTGTATGTGAAGAATGCTACCATGTGTGTTAGAAAATAATCTTTGTCGATTTTCTTTATGTGTATATTCATTCAATGCATTAATTAATAAATAATAATGCGTCCTACAAGTCCTCTATCGTACCTCATTATCGTAACTAGCCTTATATATTGAATTGGGTTCATTGAGTTCTACGACAATTAGGTAATTAATTAATAATCATAATAAATATACAAATTACTAATACTAAGTCTAATAATAATAAATATTATTTTCTTTTAATACTCCGTCCCGTCAAGTTGGAGCATGCATGGATCTATTGTTAAAAATAGCCAACTTGTTAACAAGTTTTCGATGGTGGTGTTGTCGATGGCGGTGATCTAGGTGTATGGCTGCCATGGTTGTTTATTCAATATATTGTTGTTGTTGGGTATATTGTCAAAAATAATTCAAAGTTGAAAAGGAAAAAGAAAAGAAAAAAGAAGAGTTATTGGAGGAAAATGAAAGAAATCCTACAAGAAATTGTTTTGTTTTCCAAGTAAACAAAGCTTATAAATAGATGTGCTTTCCTCTTCTTTTATGTACAAGAGTGACTTGAGTCTTTGAGAGAAAAATTGACGAGCTTAGCATTTTATAAGTTTTTCTTGTAATTCTTTGAGATTTATTCAAAGAGTAGAAATTAGGTGCTGTAAAGCTTGGGTATTTTTCTTATAATACCTGAGAGTTGTGGGTTGGTGAGTGAAATTCTATATGGTTGTAGCGACTTGAATCATATAGTGAAAAGCTTTGATAGTCTATAAATTTGTCTTCGTTCTTTTATTTTTCCTTGTCTCATTAAATTCCTTAAACAACGGTCCTGCGGGCGTAATCGGGGAATTTACACTAATTCCTAACAGTTGTAATGGTCTTCTTCCTTTGAACTTGTTTTACGGGACTGACTGGTCTACGATCCACTACACCACATACTATTTTATTATTTTTTTAAAATTTATTTCTATATTTTTCCTCCCTCACTTTTCCTTCCTTTTTTTTCTCTCTACATCCTTTTGCAAGTAAAATAAGCATCCTCTCCCAATTTCCCCTCTTCCACATCACCCCAAGATCGGATCTTTGCGTTAGGGATGCTCACGCAAGCTAGGCATGACTGGACTAGCTAGACCTCATTCAAGTCCCAATTCCCATCCCAACAGGGGTCCTCTTCCCATAGACTCGTAAACATTTATGTGATATGTGTGGAATCTCATTGACAAGATTTTCCCACATAACAGGTGCTTATAAAAGTGTTTTAAGGGAAATAGAATAGCATCATATTCTTGAAAAAATTAAGTTTCGACTCTAGCTCGGCTCCACCATTTAAAACTTAAAAGTAATTAACCCATGTTTATACATACACAAGAGTTGATATTGTAATTAGGGTCTCTTCATGCAAAAAATAATTCGCCACATTGTTATAGAAGTAGTAGAAATGTTTGTTACCAAAAAAAAATAAAAAATAAAAAAGTAGTAGAAATGTTCTAATCTTCTAATTCTACCCAATGAATGACTGATGACATTAAGCAAGAATATGATGCTCTTCTTTTTCTTGAAGGAAATATGTGTGCCTTTTGCTTTATCCCAAATGAAAGGCCACGCTTTCAGCATTTTAGGGCGATAATGTGAAAAAGATGGATCCATTTTCTTCTGGTTGTCTCCTGGCCTATTTTCAGTAAAAGGAAGGGAAGAAGAGGGGCTGATCCAAAGCCACCGGTGGCAGCCCCCCCCCCCCCCACCAATTTTAAAATAATTCGATTTAGACAAAAAATAGGACAAAGAGTTAGACAAAATAAACATGTGGCCTACGTGATTGTCATTGATTTAAAAGTGTTATGTTGTGTTGAAAAATATGATCCTGCAATGTGTTAATTTTGTTTAACTTTTTATATCTCTTTTTGTTCAAATAACATAACTCTTTTCCTAATTTTATTCACTAATTCTTGTGTAAGATACATTTGTGGTTGACTATAGCTAGATCAAAATTTGAGGGGGCAGGGGATGAAATTAACAGTCGCATGAACATTTCTTGTCAATTTCCGGCTTAGTCATGGATCCCTCATGCACATATGTCTTAGGAAAAGTACGACAACATCCACAAAATGTGTGTGAGTCGTTAATTACCATACGATTTAAGTTCGACAAGTGGTTTTGCCGATTAAAAAGTTTTTTGTCCTTTGACTCGAGTCTTGTCCAGGAGAAAATTTTTGTTATTGAACAAACTAAGGATACTCGAGTAAATTTCTATAATTTTCATATATGAAAACCAACAAAACTTGCACCGGTTCCACTTTAAATCATGTCCTCCAAAGCCCCCCCACCCCCAAACCCTTTATTTACAGAAAAAGAAGTATGGCAGATTCAGTGAGCATGAGAAATTTTATTTTACCCAGGGCATGTTATCATGTATACGTGTAATACATGTTACACATTTAGGCTATAAGTATAAGGTGATTGTAGCTTATATGTTTAATACATATGCATGTATGCAAAATAACATGCTTGCATGTAGGCAAAATAAAAATCTGAATAATACTATTTACTACCTCGTCCCAAAAAGATGGTTCTTGTCAACTCTGTACACAGATTAAGAAAATTCATTTAATAGTATTGAAAAGTAAAGTTTAACATCATTTATCTATTATAAAGTTTAACATTATTTACCTATTATGCCCTTTTATTTATTAATTATTTCACTTTAATAATTTTATTTTTTTAGATCGGACTATGTCCATTAAATAAGAGTATATAAGAGAACCTATATTTCAACTACTTTTTAAAAAAGAAACTAGACCATATTTCAGGACAGATGAAAGAGGAAAGATGGACCATCTTTTTGGAACAGAAATAGTATCTAAACTGGAAACAAGTCTTCAGTCTAGTTGTCATCTCCTTATTGGTCATTAAATAAATGAGGATTCACATGTATTTATATATATCAACTCATAATCTAATATAGTGATACTATCTAGATTAGAGACTAATATCTAGTCGAGATAAATAACATCACACTATAATTCCGCCAGTGAGCATTATATGGCATGATAATTGACAATACTTAAAAAAAAAAAAAAAAAAAAGAACTTTCTGCGGCTTTTGTCCTCTATAATGTTGTCTACTGCGGCAATACACTATTCACTTTGACAAAGAGCTCTTTGTCTCGTCGATCCAACAGTCAAGGAATGATTCAGCCACTATTTCCCCCACCTCTCTAGTCACTTTATGTTTATAGGGTGCCCTATATAACACTCCTCATCCTTGAACAAAACCCCAGCCTTACAAATACCCATAATTTTCCTCCTGCCCCTCTAGAAATGAAAAAGAGTTTTCTTGAATGGATTTTCTTCCTGATTTGTGCTCTACTGCTCCTATCAAGCTTTGCTCTTGAAAATTCCCAGAAACTAGAGCAAGAATATAACCGTGAGAATATAACACATTAATCTGTTGTCATTCATTTCTATTTAACGTTCAGATTCAGTTTATCTGTATGTATTTTTATATATGCAGGTACAAGCAGACAAGCAAATTATCATGAAAATGGTCATGGGAAAGAAATTGTAGCAGAGCATGACATTGTTTTCACAGGAAAGGGACAAAAGGGGACAGGATCTTATGGGGGTGCAAATGTTGTACATCGTCGACCCGATAAAAACGCTGCTCCACCATCATACAAGTCTTCCTCAATCATTTTTACGACGATTGTTTGGTTTAAGCTCCTATTTGCCTAAGGGTGGTTGTCCTCTGAGTTTATTTGGTTATGGATTTTCTCCTAATTGTGTCAATTCAATCATGAGTGTATAATTACATCGAGCTTGAGGTCATGTATTTATTAATTATCAATCAAACTTTCTTCAGATCTTATGCTGTAGTATTGTAATGTCTCCATTTCTTTTGCCTCATCCCACATATCACCAAAATCTCCTGCAGAGAATAATAATGGAAGATCAAATAAGAATCAAATAAGTCCCACTCCGACATGCGGTCCGGCTGTGGAGGGCTTATCTCACCCCATACGGAGTAGAACTATCACGTGACTGCATGTGATTGGGCGGTAGTTTCTACTCCGTAAGGGAAGAGATTCCACTCTGTAAGGGGAGAGATTTCACTCCATAAGGAGAGATATAAGCTCTCCTTAGAAAATTTCCTCCCGCATGAGCCATCTTCCAGGGAATATTGCAGTTGCTGGCCGGCTTTATTATTTGGAAATGGGTCTTTAACCTTTTCACTTCTTTGCACTCAAGTCCGAACCTTTGATTTCTAGCACTGGAGCTTCAGAACACCATAAAAAAACCTAATAAAGTAGATTATTTTAATAGAAACCGTCCACTTTTCTATGTAATTTGACTATATAGTCAACTCTTGACTTGAATTATAATCGTTAATTTAACACCACTAATATCGTGTTAAAAATCAATAACTTTAGTATGCTTACATATCACTTAACAATCTCTGAAACCCTATTGTATTGCCTATGTGGCTAATTAAATTTAACATCATCAATAGTATTGCTGCTCTTATAAACCAATTGATCTGGACTCCAATTCTGAGTATGAAAGGAATAACATCGGGGTGGGGTGTAATAAGACAGACAATCCATCAAGTGCGCAGTATTTTGCACAGTACAGGGCCTACAGGCACTCAGATTAGATGCAACAAGAGGCCTTTCCTTGATATTGAACCGAATCGCATAACTTATTGAAAGAAATAAATAATTTTAACCCTAATCTATAACATTCATATTTTCTCATTTCTTTTTTCAATTTTCCTATTGTTCTACCAGTTGAACCAGGTCTACTTTGCTTCCCAAACCAATTTCAAATCAACAATTTTAGGGGTCAACCGTACTGGTTCTCCTTTTTCTAGGTCTAACCAGCCGGTCTGGCCGAATTTCAGGATATGCATGGAATGGACAAGGCTTTCTCACACAAAGGATGAATACCTACGGCCACACACACACACACACACATATATATATATATGTTAAGTTGTTAACAAAAACTACAGCCATACATGCTGCCATTAACACTGTAACTTTTGATATAACAGAATGAAAGTGTACAAGGATTTCTCAAAACCCGAAGGATGAATAACTACGGCCATATGTGACACCATTAACATTGCAACTTATAATACAGCTGTTACATGAACACCGATACTTCATTAATGATCTGGTTTAGTGAAGGAGTTATGCATTTTGAGAATAATAGCTTTCTCCACATAGAACAGCGAGTACCCTGGCTCCTCTAGTATAAAGAGGTTCTCAATATATATATATAATTTTTTTTGGGGGTGGGGGGGGGGGAACTGGATCTAGTCCAAAGAGTTAAGATGCACATTTCTCCATTATTCATTCCCATCACACACTACTTCCTTCACAAGTAGAGTTTCAGGCAGGGACTTCCTATAACAAGTTACTTTAGGCAACTAGTGTTTCTCAGCGATGGATTCAAGTTAGAGGCAGCAACCGGACTCTGCACAATTTGATCCACTATCAGGATGCTCTCTAGATATTAGCAACCATGTTAAATTGAAGTCCTTTTTCCCCTCTGCAGTTGCTTACAAGGTCTCTAGATTAGATTACTGTCAGTCCCATATCGTAATAGTTGGCCTTTCTCAATACATGGGACAAATGCAAGTCTGTCATCGTCCCTCCTGCCCATGAGTGCTATCTCGAATAGGTTCCCCCAAGAGCTGCTTCAGTTTCAGATCATCTACTAGTCCCTTAGATCTCATCACAGCACACAGTTCTCTAGCATCGACAAACAACTCAGATTTCAATAATCCTTCCACCAAAACACTGTGATGTTCTGAATCTGGCACAACCCCATATTGTTTCATGTTCAACCATATCTTTAATGCATTTTCAGGTTGCCCCAATTTTAGAAACTTGCTAAGAGTAAGAAGAAATGTGTGCCTGCTTGGACGAATACCGGCTTTTCTCATAAGATTTAGAACTTCAAATGTTCCTTCTAAACTTGCAGCCTCAAGAAATGCGTGGTACGTTTCACTAGTCGCCGGAATGTCATCCTCTATCATTCTGGCCAATATAGTTCTTGCCTCCTCAAACATTGCCGATTCACAAAGAGGACGTATCATAGAGTTGTATGTCTCAGAATCAGGTCGAACACCATTCTCTTTCATTATATTTAATATTCTAAGAGCTTCATTTAGGCAATTCTCACGAGTCAGCATGTAGATCAAAGAATTATACACCTTCATGCCAGGTATCCAACCCTTCTTCCTCATTTCATCATACAATCTAAGCGAGTCAAATAGATTACCAACTCTTGAGAAGCATGAAATCATGTGTGTATAAGAAGTCCCGTTAGGCACAATACAGCATCTCGACATTTCCCGCCAAATCCTCTTGGCTTCACTTATATCAATGACTATATTACACCAAGAATTCAGAATTATGTTAAAGCTATCAGTTTCCAATGGGAAGAACTTCTTATTTAGGAACATGAATTCCTCTGCTTCTTCAATATTTCCATGTTTACAAAGAATATGTAAGACTGAGAAAAAGGTTCTCTGGTCAGGAGAAAATTTGAACTTCTGCATTATTTTGAATGTTCCAATAGCCTTGCTTGGGTTATTTGCTGCTGCGTATCTATCAAATTGTATTACAAGACAATAAGGAGAGGAAAACCACTAAAACGGAGAGAGAGAGTATAAAAATGTTTTCTAATACTACAATCTGCAAAATGACTATTGGTACATGGCATTGTAAACCATCGCATAAAAACTTGTCTGGCCAAAACAGTAATTTACTACATTAAACTGCACCAATATGCAAACAAACTAGACACCTCCACTTAAGATACATCTGTCATCTGAAGCAATATCAACTGTCCAAAATTTCTATCGGTGTGATGGGTAATTCTAGATCAAAAGAAGGGGAATTCTAGGTCAAAAGAAGGCAGTCAACTACCTAAGACAGCAAAAATTCTATCACAGCTAAATGGTGCAGCAAAAGAAGCTTCAAATGATATAATTCTATCAGAGGTCTTGGCCAGTTTACTTCTTGGTGAATTCTAAGTGGTCTAGAAGAGTCTTCATTTTGAGTTATGGAAACTTCATAATGTAAATGTACAAATGATCATAGGGAAACCCATGAACCTAAACATAGGCATGTACTTTGTTTAAACGGGAAATCATATATTAAGAAAGTTTTATATTTTTGTCATCATCAGTGAAGCACTCTTCTATTTGCCCATGCTTATATTCTCAAGTTACCTCTTCTTTTCTGTGATTTAAGAACACTACTCTAATTTCATCTCTATCAGTGTTATCATTTAATCTATGGTGCATTTATCCTTGAAAAATAACTTCACCATGAAAGGTTCACTCTAGAACAATTTGTCTGTGAACCCTGTAAAGCCAAAGCTTTTTGTCAATAGAATCCTTTCACAAAACTTAACTCATTATGGTTTTCTATTTTTATATCAAAATAGGGACTTAAATAGTGAGAATGATAGGTGGCGATTTGTGCAGTATATGTAGCTCCCCTATAAGATGGGGGCACCATTGGTTTTGCCTATATCTATTGTGAAATAGAAATAGAAGTGGAATGGGCTTAGTTTACTTTGAACTACCTATTCAAGTTTAAATTGTTAACATACGACAAATTTATCCATTAAAACCTTTCAGATGAAACTGTAGTTTATTTATATTGAATTACCTTGTCTAAAAGTTGTTAAGATGGGTCATTCATTCATTTAAATTTTCTTTCACACAACCCATGATATAAGCCCGAATTTGATTTTCCTACATTTTATAATGTGTATATTTTTCATAAAAATGGATGTGAGCAACACTTATCCTTTTTGCTAGCTATGATACCATGATGAATCTCCTCATCTGAAGGGACACAGTTAACTATCTAAATCTAGTGTACATTCATTTCTTACTAATACATGGGATCTATCATGACTAAAAAATTCTCATGCTATCAACAAATGGCATAACGACTGCTTCAGACTCTGACAAATACATCAGAGTTTGACAAGAAAGCTAAAAGCTTGATCAACTTGAACAAATATCTAAGAAAGAAAATTCTGCAGTTTAGTTGTTGCTTATTACTCATTAGTGTTCAATTATAAAAATGAACCGAATGCCATATATAGTGGTGATGATTAATTCTCACATTTGAGTTTTTATATACGACCGAAGCTCATGAACCTAATGCAAGTGGTGGTGAGTATTTCTGGTTATATTAAGTCCGAATATATGAACAAAGATCATTAAGAATATATGAAGAAAGATCATTAAGGACGTGTTTTAGAGAATGCAAACATGGAACAATATTTGTGTCAAAGGAATCAGATAAAAATAATTCCACAACCTTTGCGTCCATAATAAGCACGTACCTTCTTAAATAAAATAATAATTAACAGAGATGAGCAGATAATGAGATATGGAACTTAGGTCAACATCAACAGGTTCAGTTTGCCATATCAAGAAACAATATATAATGTTACAGAAACAAAATCAACATATTCTGGCTTAGGGCTAGAAAAAATTTTGAATTTGGAGATCGGAGGATTAGAAAGGAGTTGTATGAGAATTGAAGAAGAGTTAGCAGATAATATTTATTATGCATTAGCGAAAAAAGAAAAGAAAAGAAAAGAAAAGGAAAAAGGAAATAAAGCTAAAAGCACTGCGTAGTCTCAAGCAGAAGCCAAAGTTTTACCTGTCAATCATCGTTATCATAGCTTGTTGAGTGTCCCTTGAAGCCTTATAAAGGTCATGTATTAAAGTCCAAGCAGTGCTGAATTTTTTATGGTTACCCAGCAACCATATCATCAAGCACCAAGTCTTATGAACAACACAATTCCATTTCTCACCCCACTTAAATACCAAATATGCCAACTTCCATTCTTCTTTTAGAGCCCAAATTGCGGAAAAAATTAAATCTTTACTTGGTTTCACACCAGAATTATCAAGAAATGACATGGCTTCATCTCCATGTGCACAGTTCATGGCTTCTTGGATAGTTTCGAGGAATTCAGGGGGAACCAATCGGATACTTTTATCAATTTCATCTGCACATTCATCGAAGTCGATTATTTGGATGGTATTTTGGATGTCTGCGTCTTGAAGGGTGGAGAAACGCCGGCATCTTTTATAGCGGGTGACGCATGTTTGACGAAATGCTTCACTTAAATTATGCATCAAATTATTCAGTGGCGAAGGAAAATTTTGATGGCGACTGCTGGATGAGCTCAAAGTTTGGGAGAATAAGATTGCATGATGAACTCGAAGGAGTTGAAACCTCCTACAAATTGTAAGCAAAGCCATAATTTTGGGGAATGCATTACACGCTAAATTTGGGTAGTACAGAATTTCCTTTACATGGAGGTGTACTCTGTTCACAGTAGTTGGATTGACCCCGAAAAATGGGTAGACCCGCTTTATGGGTTGAACCCGAACCCTGAGGGCCCCCACCGACCCTGCTCTGGACCTTTGGTGGAGGATGTAAATCGCAGGATGTGCCTTCAAGGAGCCAGGTTGGAGAGCGATGGCAAGGCCAGGGCAGTTAACCCATTGGTAACTCCCGCTTGTAACAAAGCCAATTCTACCTTGCGGGGAATCAAACTCTGCACACTACCGCGCTGAGCCCTTACCGCCCTCCCCTTTGCCACTTGGAGATATGCCCTGGGAGATATGCCCGGTAGACCCGCTTTATGGGATGGATGGTTGGTGTCTTGAAGGGAAGAAAAGTTGGGTTTATATGAGAAATTGTGGTAGCGACGTAAAAAAAGGATTATTAAAAGGGTGTGTGATATATATATATATATATATTAAGATAATACATTCACAGTATTGATTTGATAAATTCTTTTCTTTATATAAAGCTTAAAAAAACAAGCTATTAAAAAAATAATAGAATAAGAACTAGGGAAAAAATGTAAAATGTTTTCAAGAAAATAAATAATTTTCCGGTGAGAAAGATAATAGAAAACAATAACAGTGTCATTATGTTTGATAACTAATTAAAAATACATTGGATTTATCAACCAATTTAAAATTTAAACTTTAGACACATGGTAATACCACATATTTGATATAACGTAAACCCTCACATCATTTTAATCATTACTTTCACATGGCACAATCAAATATTGATACCTATACAAAATTTGAATTTTAAATCCATTTATAAACTCACTTTTTTTTAATTGTTGATATAAAAAGATGGAAAAGAAAATATTTTTCAATTTTTATAAAAAACGTTTTACCTAGGGCAAGGTGAAAATTGATTTTTCAAGAAATGGGTAAAATTGTGCCTAATAAAAGGATTGTACTATTGAAATTTAATTTTATTTCCATTAACCAATCAAATGCACAAAGATGGAAAAAGTGAATTCAAAATTTGAAATTGACACCCTTTGAAAAAATGAGAAATTGGCACAAAAACAACGTAGACATGTTGGAAAAAGAAAAAAAAAAGGAAATTCATATGTGATTGAATAAAAAAATATAATTAATTCAATACATATCTTAGCTAATTACGACGGATAAGTGAAGCATCATCAATTAGTCATCGATTGCTGGAAACATCAGTGAAGATATTGTATTGGCTTCAATAATTGTTGGATTTCAATCAACATTGATAGAATTAGTTAGGACAATGGCATTGGTCATTGATGATTGCAAATTGAAATCAATGTACATTGATAGCTTTGGCCAATTTTAATGTACCTTTTGATGGTAACTTGTCACCTATTTTGCAAGAACCCTTAAAAAGATTCAACCATTCATATAAAACAAGTGACAAAACGTGAGAAAAGTATTATTAATTAGCAAGTGACAAAATCTCGATTGTCTTCAATAATTGTGCACAAAGATGCTACGAAATCCATTAACATTGTTAGAGCATTTACAATAGGCTTTTTAAAGTTAAGATCTTCTATATTTTAAAGTGCGAGTGTTTAAAAAATTAAAAATGAATTTTAACAAACTCTCTAAATTAACTTTTAAAAGTAGAGAGTAGTATTTGGCTACACAAAATTAAAGAGTCAAATCCACTCTAGATCGGAACTTAGTAGTTACAAATTTCAATTCTCCCTTCTTGTTTTAACAAAGCTACATTCAATCTTATTGGTCATCAACATATAGAATATGAACTATTAATGACACATATTTTATCTTGAATTTTATATAAATAGATCAGATTAGAGGGCAAAGAACAAAGGCTAATGGTACATTATAAGTAAGTGACTTCAATACAGCTGTGACTTTTTAAATAAGTGATTTCAATTTTCAAGTGTTTGACAAATTTATCTATTTTCTTCTTGAATAACACTAGTAGTGACTAGACTTCAGATCGCTCTAGTCGTTATTTTCTAATTAGATAATGAATTGGTTGATGTCTCTATGTATTATGATTATCCACCAATCATCTTATATAAAAATACCAACTAGACCGTAGAAAATAAAAATTATGAATTTCAATCATATTTCTTATTATTATACTATATCCTTAAGTTCTTTATATTTATAAAATAAAAAAATGTGACATCATGTAAGATTTTTACAAAGAATGTCAAACCAATATATTGAATTTCAAAATCTCCAACAATGTGTGATGGTTAGACTTTTTCTTTCAATAAATGAAAACCAAAGGTTATTTCAAATTAACTAAATACTAAAAATAGCCCCAAAAAAAACACATAAGACAAAAATTTACAGAAAAAGTAGTCGCATTGCCCCTTCTTTTTTGAGGTAAATTTGGCATTTTAATTATAGTTAAAGTTTTTTTTAAGTACAATTACAATTCGCATCATGGCAATACAAGTACATATAAATATATATCTTTCTGAAACACAGCATACAGAAATCAATCAATAATACAAACTCTTATACATGAGACTACAGTAAAATAAACTCTTACACATGAGACTACAAACTACATATAAAATATATACAAACCCCGATATGAGAGGAATTGAACTTGAGACCTCTACGTCCAAGGGCGTCAACCTTAGCCCCTAACCATTTTATTTATCAAATAATCATTTTATTTTTTTATTATTGTTTAAGCAAATCCAAAAATACCATTACTTCAAGTCTAGACATATCGCCCGAGCCAATATACAAAGAAATACAAGTGGACTAAGAACTACAAAATGAGAAAGAAATATCGTAAGACACAATAATGTAGGTAGTCATATTCCTCTCACGATAAATATGAATGCAAGAGCCACGTCTAAGATCCACCAAAAATCGACCTAACTTTGCTAAGAAAAGCAGCGTTTGGCATAAACTCAAAGTTCCCATTCAAATCTTGCACTAATATCAAACAATCATATTCAATAAAATTAATCTTCATCCCATGATCACTAGCAAAATTCAAACCCCAAAACAAAGCCACACCTTCTGCATCTTCAACGTAACTCATGGACTCCATCAAAGCGTTCAATCAATACCCCCAAAATGTACCTGAACCACCTCTAATAACTGCACCAATAGAGTGACATTGCAAATCTCATTGATGGTAGCGTTGACATTGAGTTTGAGACTTCCGATTCCAATTGGTTTCAATCCATTTAATCTCTTCCCTCCTGTATCTTAAAAAGATCTGTCGATCAACAACCTGGGAATAGGTTGTTGCTCAAGCTCAAACCAGAAATAGAAACATATGAAGGATCTTGATTTAATCAGCTATATTTCTTAAAAAAGCATAAGTTGTTCCCCAAACAGCAATAACAAACAAAATCTTATTATTTTCTCCCTTAATTGTATTTTTCTTTGAATGAAGTATAGTTAAATAAATATGTAATATAAATATGTAACACTCCGCGAAAATTTGAAAAATTTTATTTTGACTTAAACTTCGAATAATGATTTACTATAAGGATTCGGTAAGTAATTTTACAAAACATGTTATAATAATTTGAAAACATCTTTGTAATCGGCTAATGAGCCGTGACATTTGATAGGAAATTGAAAACATTCTTGTAGGCTTTAATGTGGACGAAAAAACGGTTTCTTGGATTTGTATCAACTATATTCATTGGTTAGTAATATTACCAAAAGAAAAAAAAAAGACAAATCGGGTAACGAGTTTGAGGCCAAAGAATGCTTAAATAAGAAATATGATACTATAATGGTATAGTCAAAAAGCTAATGACATTAATTATATAATGTATTGAGTTGAAGGATTCATTAAATGAAAGGTAGAAAAATCTAGAGAATGTTTGTGCTATTGGATTTATTCACATGGATGAATGAGAGAACACTTGGCAATTTTAAAAATAAGAATTCTCATGAATGTACAATTGGAGCTATTTCTATTGGCTAGTTATTAATGCCTTAGGGACAGTTGGGAGCCATTTCATTAGTGGAATCCAAGGACTTTTAGAAACTAATTGAGAAAAATTCGTCCATATATTGAGGGGAGCTTAGAACACCCTTAAGAAGTCTTCAAAAACTTATCCTTTGTCTTCCAAATAAGTCTTTCCTCATATACATATAAGACTCTACTTGGAAAGCTACTTTAGGTGAAGAATATCCAAAGATTTGAAGGTATTTGAGCCACATCTAGACATTCACTAATCTTTAAAAGGGGACAAGAACAAGGTGAGTAACTAATGACTTAATTTCCATTGACATGCCATCTCTTTATAAAAAGAATGATTATTTGATGTCTTATAATGATAAGAAATGAAATATTTTCTTACATACACTTAACTAGTATTGCCCTATCCGTTCTATAATGAATGACTTTGAATTGTTCCCATGCTATGATTTATTCTATGACCCCGGAATAAGAATGATTAGTATGGTGTCTGTTTTGATTGATAATGCTTTCTGAAATTTCAGTAAGGGTCAACCGGAGTTATTGTGGATTCATTTATCATTATATTGCCATGAGCAATTTGGCATTTGAATGATATTATTGCGCGCTATAGGTAGTTGGTTATTCCAGTGGTTGGGCCCTATTATGCATTTGAAAAGGTTTGTGTATCTTTTACTTACTGAACTTGTAACTGAAAAATGGTTTTTCTTGAAATCTTGTGGCAAATCGATACATTATGTTACTCACAAGGTACCTAGTACTCACTCAATGTTTAATTAATTTTGTAGATGTTCATCCACAAAGTGTTTAAAAGGCAAGTCGAAACGTGGAGTGAAAACTCAAGCGGGAGTCGGATATCACAAGTAATAGAAAAGGATTTGTGCGGATACTATGAAGACGCCCCACAATTTCTTAAGTACTTGGGCACCACTTATGAGCTTAATGTATATTGTGCTTACACTCACGCTCACCTTTATCACGACAAGTTTATGTTAGATAAACCTATGTTTTTCACCTAAGATGGCTATATGATAGTAGAATAAACTTAATGTGTACTATGAAGAAATGACTTTTGTATAAATTTAGAGCCTATTTTCCATGTAAAGGCCTCCCAATCACATAAATCAGCAAGTTAATAATAAAGTAAGTTTAGTAATATCAATTGTCCTTTTATGCCAATTCCGATATAGTTGTGTAGCAAACAAGAATAAAAGATAGATATCCAATCTTAGTTTCTAAGCTAATCATAAGATAAGAAAAGAAAAGAGGCTCATGGAAGTTTAGACTTGTATTTAATGACGTGATAAATTTAGTTACAAAGTTACTTTGGAACTTAAAGCTATATGAAAATCAATTAACTAGTGAATTGTCTCATTCCACGTTGTAAATATGAATGATCAACTAAAGTGTTCATCCATAAAAAAATAATTCACTTAATAAGAAAAATCGACAAGCAACGAAGTGTGACAAAATAATTCTGAATTCCTAACACCTTATATTCATTAAATCACATAGAACTTCTTATATACTCACTCCGTTCCCACAAAAATAGCCACTAATTATTTTCACCGAAATTAAAGATTGATAGTTAATACAGTAAAAACATTAAATTTTTCTTCTATTTTTCCATGTACTCTTACGTTTCATTAATGGTTTGAAAATAATTTCAATACATATACGTGGAGTAATGACAACTACATTAATTAGGGATATATATGAAAATGAAAAATTAAAGATATACTCATTATGGTAAGTTGACTATTTTTTAAGATAGACAAAAATAGAACAATGGACTGTCTTTGTGCAGTAATAGATTACTAATCATATTAAAATTTTGTTTTCTAGTGATCCCGTCTCGGCCAGAATTTTTTTAAAAAATTTATATAGAAAATAAAAAAGATAAATACTTTAAGTCGAATTAAATATTTTCTTTATCACAGTTTGTGCATATAATAATAATCCATGTTATGAAACTTATAATAGCTTTATAGTTTTTATCCTAAAATAGTTTGTGCATATAATGATAATCCATGTTATAAACTTATAATAGCTTTATAGTTTTTATCCTAAAATAGACCTTGCTTGCGCATATTCAATTTTCTTTAGACGTCATCAATGACCCACGCAAACCCTTTTTACCTAATAGTAATTGTGTTTAGTCAAATGCTCAGTTTATGCATTATTATCGACTAATTTAAGGCATTTGACTTCACAAACACTAAATGCACTTGCTAACAAATTTCATTTATATTCAATACTACTGGCAATTAATACAGCATTTACCATGTTAAAAAAAAGTAATAATAATTGTAATTATAAAATAAAATAAAAAATGCAGCTTTTACCAGATATGTTGGTGGGTTGATAATAAAATACATTGTAATTGTACATTGTATATACTTGTAAACAAGGTGCGCGTGGATGTGGGATAAGTGCATAGACATGTCAATTTTAGATTAGATAAAAATCGGCTTTAACAAGAAAAGATGTAAGAAAGTGTTTTTTTAATTAAAGTAAATGATTTGATTAAGAAAGTGTTTTTTTAATTAAAGTAAATGATTTGATTGGTCAATAAAGTCGATCTTTTTCTTATTTCGAAACACGAACCATTTCTTTGGATAACTTACTTCATTTGGTAAGAGGGCTTACATTACATTAAGAGAAAAAAATCACAACAGTTCCATTTTTCTCAATTTTTGTAAGAATTATTAGCAAAAAATGATGCGTGTACCTAAGAAAAAAATGCATACATTTTCTGTCCCATAAAATAGTCTAATATTTCAATTTTGTTCGTCCAGACCGCTTACTAAATGGAGATGCATTTATTGTTTTGTTTTCATGTTTGCCCATAATTAATCATCAACACCAATTACCAATACAATTTAGTATTAATGCTATAAAAGGGTATCAATAGAAAATATATGTAAAATTAATTACTTTTAACTATATTAATAATTATTTCTTAATTCGCGTAAAGTTACCAACTTGTATATCTTTGTGGGACGGGGGAGTATATCATTTTCTTTGAACTGCAAGTAAATATGCTTATGTGGCAAAAGGACAAACATGTCCACGAGTAAGTGTCTGATTGGATGAAAATTCCACTTGGCAGTCCTTAGTCGTCATTGAGTCCGCAGTTTAAATCTTCTGTCCTTATCTCTCACGAGTACAATCAATTTCGAACGCCTATCCACCAAATCTAAGCGAGAATAGAAATATCCATTTAAATTCAAGTAATTAATTTCCTTTAAATTAACAAGAATTGGCCTTTTTAGTAATTTTATTGAAAGAGGAGGCGATTTCCAATCACCATCCCTATGCGTCCCCATCTATAAATTCACAATTTTATATGTTCTACAGTTTAATTTAGCCACCGTCCGACGCTCTCACGGACAGATCTCTCGATTCTCGCTCAAGACTTTTCAATTTTAATTCATTCTCAGTTTAAGAATTAGTGAATCGATTACATGAAGTCGTAATCGGATCACTACCAGATCGATTCGGTTTACTCACTTTCTCTCTCTCCTCTCGATCCCGGAGTAATCAATTTTTTCTGTATAATTAAGGTATATTTCTTAGATCTCTGTATTTGGAGCTATTTATATTGTCACATGCATTGGAATTAAGTGACTTTAGCTGTTTTCAATGAATTTTTATGTTTATATGCGCAACTCTTCTGATCTTTGATGTATGAATTTCAGATCTCGGTGTCTCCTTGTAAATTTTGCAGTATTTTATGCTTGCATGTTATCATGTCTATTCTGAATTTTTGCTCGCTTTTCTGTTTTTTTGTGTATACTATGTAAAATCTTAATCGTGCTACATTCGTGTAAATCATGATCCACTGCCTGAATCATAGATCTGCGCTCTTGCAGAGACATAATCTTTGTCGGATTGAGTTTTGAATATTTGAGTAGCTTCTGTTGCTTATCCTTTACTGGAATGTGTTGATATTGTATCATCTAAAATCTGTTGCACCATTATGAATTTTTGTTTTTAAGTCATGGTGATCAGTAGCAGTGATATCGTCTTTTGTGATACTCGTTTTTGATCGAATAACGAAGTTTATAATTGAATGTTGGATTTTTTTTTTTAGTTTGAACTCGTGTTTTTTTTATTTATCTCTTTTCTTTTTAAACTGGTTTCTTATTTTTCAAAGAGATTTTCTAACGGTAGCCTCATATGTGGTGAGAAAGTAAAGCATTGGTTACTTCTGTTCGCATGTTCTTAAACAATTTAGGACGGCTTTTACCATGTTTTTATTTACCTCTCTTCATTAATTAAACGTTTGATTTATAAGTTGGAGCACCATGTTTACTAGCTTTTCAGTTCTGAAAGTAATTTCTGAATGATAGCACCATAAGTGGTAAACAAGAGGTTGAGCTTTGGTTAATTTTCTTAGCTTCTTATTTTAGACGCATGATATTTTAGCTTTGCACTTGACCTGAGTTTTTCTATTTAACTTGGTTCATTAATGAAGGATTCTTCTTTCAACTGGGCCTTTTATGCCTATTTGTTGATGCTTATTTTGCATGTATTTAAGGTAATTTTTCTCAATGCTATACATGATTTCAGTTTGTTAATTGATCTTTGTAATTGGAACATTGTACTTTTATGGGATCTTTTTCCGTGCATCTGAGTTCATTCTTCGTGATGGCGCAAAGGTAGGGTTTCCCTATAAACTCTTTTATTGGCTCTGTTGGTCTATTAATTTTAGACCTTTAGCGGATTTTATGTACAGAAGCAATTTGAAATGAAAGTATCCATTGCTTTATACATCGCTCTTTTTGGTTGAATCCTAATGAACGATGTCTTGTGTTATCTAGAGATTTATTTGATAAATAAGTCGCTCTCTGATTATTTATGCATTTTTTTGTGCATATGGATGTCCATTTAACTCGACAAAAATAAAGTGTTGAAACAGTTTCAGGTTCCTCATTTTTTATATAATCATTTTGTGTTTCTGCAGACCTTGAGCTGTTGAAATGGCATCAACAGCAGGAAACAGTGGATGGTTGAGGGGGAGGGTGAAAGCTGTTCCATCCGGTGACAGCTTAGTAATAGTGGCAAGCAACAACAAAGCAGAGATTCCTCCTGAGAAAACAATAACTTTGTCCTCACTTATTGCTCCAAAATTGGTACGTTCACTCTACATGGGGCACTCTCATCTCATGCAAGATTTGCAGTTGATATCTAGCTTTATATAAATTTACTAACCTTCCATTATTATGCATGATAACTTGTAAAAAAATATATGTTGGAGCTTCTATACTAGCTTTAGAGTTTATTGGTTCACTTAGCTAATATTCATCTTATAGCTTACATGCTTATGTCATAATATCTCGCTATTTATTGAGTTCAAATGATTCTTCAATTTGGCTGGACCAGTTTGCATAGCGAGTCATACATTTGATGCATGTGATATATGTATAGATAAATTCTATGTTCTTTTAATTTCTTTCTCACTTGCACTTCAATTTTTTTGGGTTCTAGGCTAGAAGAGGCAGTATTGATGAGCCATTTGCATGGGAAAGCAAAGAATTTTTAAGGAAACTTTGCATTGGAAAGGTGCTTACTACTGGATTACTATGGTTAATATTTTTAGCCTTTTTTTTCCTTTGACAAACTATTTTTGTGGAGATCTTTATTTGTTTTCTTGACACAGGAAGTTACGTTTAGAGTGGATTACACTGTGCCATCCATAGGGCGTGAATTTGGATCTGTTTTCCTTGACCAAACCAAGAATGTTGCTTCCCTTGTTGTCGCTTCAGGCTGGGCAAAGGTGATAATTCTTTTGGGTTCTGAAATTATGTTACTAAAACTTTTTTTTTAATGTGTTTTTATTGTTCTTTGACATCGCATGAGTCGTTGTGCAGGTTAGAGATCAAGGTCAACAAAAAGCAGAAGTTAGTCCTTTTTTGGCTGAGTTGCTTAGTCTGGAAGAGCAAGCTAAGCAACAAGGTCTTGGTCGTTGGAACCGAGTACGTTTTGTTTAATATCCGATACCATTATATCATCTGTAATTGTCCATTTAACATAATAAATTTGATTAATCATCTTACGGTGTTTATTTTTATCATTATCTTAAGCATGTTATGCTCTAATTATGGTTTTATTACTCCTGGAAATAGGCACCGGGTGCTTCTGAGGCTTCCATCAGGAACTTGCCACCTTCAGCCATTGGAGATTCTGGCAATTTCGATGCAATGGGCCTCTTGGCATCAAACAAAGGTAGTCCTTTGGAAGTTATCGTGGAGCAGGTCCGAGATGGAAGCACACTTCGTGTTTATTTGCTTCCAAGTTTTCAGTTTGTCCAAGTATTTGTTGCTGGAATTCAGGTATTTAACCCACTTCATTGCAATTTAGACGCTAGTACAGTGAGGTTTTGTTACCCCCTTTTTATGGCACTTCAAAATTTGTACGTATAACTTTTAGGCACCGTCCATGGGCAGAAGGGCTTCAACTGAAGTCATTATTGAAACTGAAACAGCCTCTGACGAACCAAATGGTGATTCATCTTCGGAATCACGTGCCCCCTTGACATCAGCACAAAGACTTGCTGCTTCTTCCGCATCTCCCACTGAAGTCGCCCCAGATCCATTTGGGAGAGAAGCAAAACATTTTACTGAGATGCGTGTTTTGAATAGAGAAGTGAGTGCTTTTTAACTGCCTTTATTGATTATACTTCATTTGTTTAGATGTGTTTATAATTTTTGTTGGTTGGTGGCCAGGTACGTATAGTTTTGGAGGGTGTTGACAAATTTAGCAATCTAATCGGTTCAGTATATTATTCTGATGGTGAATCAGCCAAGGACCTAGCATTGGAACTTGTTGAAACTGTAAGTCATTCTACAATGCAAGCTTTAAACACATGGCACCGGCAACATATATAACTTTGTATACAATTGTTGTTGTCCATTTGGTGCATCTCTGCATGGCACTGCTACAATTGTGTGTATCCATACTCATGGAGAGAACATCTTATTTGAAGAACAAAAATTTTAGAGCTTACGAAATAAGATTTTCTTGCCAATTTCTTAATTGTATTTATTTATTTATTTATGGAAGGGGAGGGGGGTTTAAATGTGATGATCTTGATGCAAAGATGTCATCGACCTCCAAGCTAATCTTGTTCATTGATGATGTGTTATAAGTGGGTCAATATTTCACTTTTATTTATTTTTTAAGTAAATTGAAGAAGCAATTGATTGCATAATTATCCACTTGCATACTTTTTATCTTTACCGGAAATGCTGTTTAAGTTTTAATCTTTGGACATTACATGGAAAAACCAACTTAATTGCAGTGTCCTTGATGAACATTATATTAGCTGGCTATGTTTCGCAATATTTGATGTCTAGATATGCTGCTTTTGCCTAATCTTTCCTCTGGTGGAATTTGCTCATAGGTTCTCTCCAATAATGTCATTTCAGGGTTTAGCTAAATACGTAGAGTGGAGTGCAAGTTTACTAGAAGATGATGCCAAACGGAGGCTGAAAAATGCTGAACTTCAAGCAAAGAAGACCCGCCTGAGAATGTGGACAAACTATGTGCCCCCTGCAACAAACTCAAAAGCCATTCATGACCAGAACTTTACTGGAAAGGTATGTTTTCTTTCAACTCCTTTTTTTATTTCTTCTAATTTCTGGATTCCTTGGGTTTGTCAGTCTCCTATATTTGGCTTTCTCAGGTAGTTGAGGTTGTAAGTGGGGATTGCATAATTGTTGCTGATGATTCCTTGCCATTTGGAGACCCCTCTGCAGAGCGACGTGTCAATCTCTCAAGTATTAGGTGCCCTAAAATGGGTAACCCTCGAAGAGATGAAAAGCCTGCTCCTTATGCCCGCGAAGCAAAGGAATTTCTTAGAAATCGTCTAATTGGCCGTCAAGTATGCATCCTTGGTTATTTTGTAGGCTTTACAGTAATTTATCTTCTTCATATTTTAAATTTGATTAACATCCTTTTAGGTGCAAGTCTCCATGGAATACTCCAGGAAAGTCAGTATGGCTGATGGGCCTGTTGCTGCACCTGGGCCATCAGATTCAAGGGTGATGGATTTTGGATCTGTCTTCCTTGTTAATCCTGCAAAGGATGGGGATGGTGTTGGAGCTGCAGCTGGAAGTCAGCAGACTGGGGCAAATATTGCTGAGCTTATGGTTGCACGTGGTTTTGCTAATGTAATCAGGCACCGAGATTTTGAGGAGAGATCAAACTACTATGATGCCCTTCTTGCTGCTGAATCGCGTGCTATTTCTGGCAAGAAGGGTATGCATTCTGCCAAAGACCCTCCTGTGGTTCACATAACAGACCTGCTGACGGTTAGTGGTCAAACTCCCATCTCAGCCACGTGCAATTGTTTTTCTCATGGAACTTACCCTTGAATATAATTTCATTAGGCTTCTGCAAAGAAGGCAAGAGACTTCTTACCATTTTTACAGCGCAATAGGAGGATGACTGCTGTTGTTGAGTACGTCCTTAGTGGTCATCGGTTTAAACTGTATATCCCCAAGGAAACATGCAGTATTGCTTTCTCGTTCTCTGGTGTTAGATGCCCAGGTCGTAATGAACCCTATTCTGAAGAAGCCATTGCACTTATGAGGCGGAAGATAATGCAGAGAGATGTTGAGGTAGGAAGGCTTCATATCTTTCTTCTCTATTTTGTGTTTTTTCGTTCCTTAGTTTATATATTCTTCTTGTGCTGAAGGTTGAAGTGGAAACCGTGGATAAAACTGGAACTTTCTTGGGCACATTATGGGAATCCAGAACCAATGTCGCCGTGACACTTTTGGAAGGCGGGTTGGCGAAGCTTCAAACTTCTTTTGGCACTGACAGGATCCCCGACACTCACCTTCTGTTGCAGGCTGAGCAGTCAGCAAAAAAGAAGAAATTGAAAGCAAGTGTCTGGACTTCTCTTTTAATGAGGATTGTTTATTGAACTATCAATTGCTAATATGCATTTTATTGCAGATGTGGGAAAATTATGTTGAAGGAGAGGAAGTTTCTAATGGTTCATCTATGGAAAGACGCCAGAAAGAAGAGATTAAGGTACTGCCTGAATAGAACTTAGGCACAATAGTACTTTGTTTGTCGAATTTGAAGTGTTTGATGATATCGGATATTTTTCATCTTCAGATAGTGGTTACAGAAGTCTTGGAAGGAGGTCGATTTTATGTACAGTCTGTTAATGATCAGAAAGTTGCCTCTATCCAGAAGCAGCTTGCTTCTTTAAACCTTCAAGAAGCTCCTGTACTTGGTGCCTTCAATCCGAAGAAGGGTGACATTGTGCTTGCGCAGTTTAGCGCAGATGATTCTTGGAACCGTGCAATGGTAAGATGTAACTTGATAAATCGACTTGTTTTTAATTTCAAGTTTTTTTTTTTTTTTTTGGGCCCCTCATCCTGTAGTTCTGTTATAACTCCAACTTATCTCTTGTGAGCTTTCCAATTATTTGATTTATCATAGTGTGGAACATATATCATAATGATTTTTATTTAGTATGACTATCTGATTTCCTCCATAACAATTCAGATGTAAAATTTTGCAATGATTGTGTCAAATGCTTATTAGTAATTCATGAAGATTAAATGGAGAATCCAAAATCTCCTAAATATAAGGTGCTTGGTAGTTTCAATTAAACACGCTCAGGACATTACTAAATTAACTCAATCTGGGCTAAGGTTCTTGAATTTATGAAGTGAAAAAGGAAGAAAATATAAATAATTAAGAAGAAAGAAGCATGTTGCTAATAAAGAAGGAAAAGTAAAAGGAAGAGTGCAAAGAGATAAAGGCTGTTGGAGTGTCTAGCAAAATCTATGTAATTAACCCTAGTCCTCAATGCAACATTTTATATGTTTTTTTTTCCATCTATGATATTCAGTTTCAGAATACACAACTGACTTGGTATATTTCTAATATATACCCTGAATTTGAATTTGTAGATTGTGAACGTTCCACGTGGCTCTGTCGAGTCTTCAAATGACAAGTTTGAGGTGTTCTACATTGATTATGGAAACCAAGAAGTCGTTACTTACAGTCGGTTACGTCCTATTGATCCTTCAGTGTCTTCGGCCCCTGGCCTGGCTCAGCTCTGCAGTCTTGCATACATTAAGGTTCCTACTTTGGAGGAGGATTACGGACAAGAAGCAGCTGTTCGCCTAAGTGAACACTTGCTAAGTGGGCCAAAAGAATTCAAAGCCATAATTGAAGAGAGGGACTCATCAGGTGGAAAAGTAAAAGGACAAGGCACTGGAACCTTGTTTTTGGTAACTTTGGTCGATCCAGAAGATGATGTCAGCATAAATGGTGTTATGCTACAGGTTTGTATTCTGTAACTTTCCAGCTTCCATTTAGTGTAGTAATATGCTTAATTGGGTGCATAACTTATATAGGCAATTACCTGTGAAATATGACTCTAGAGTTGATTGTAAACAAATTCCTGGTGCCAACATTTGAATGTCTCCATTCAGAGCCTGTTTGCATGCATATATCCCTTTGACTGCAGCTCTGTGAGGTATTATTGATGGCTTAATTTTTCTACTATGAAAAAGGATATTCCTGCCAGTGATAGCGATGTGTTGCTGGTGAATCTAGATCTGTGCTTTTGGGCTTATTTTTATTTTGGGGATTTTGGGGTTAATCTGAGGACAGATGGGAGTCCTATGTTTCTTGTCAATCTACTTTTATTATGTATAATTACAATCCCACCTTCCTACTTTTTAGGAGGGACTTGCAAGGTTGGAGAAGAGGAGGAGATGGGAGCCCAAGGATAGGCAGCTGGCGATGGATGAGTTGGAAAAATTCCAGACAGAAGCACGAGAAAAGAGACTTGGCATGTGGGAGTATGGTGATGTTGAGTCAGATGACGATGAGTCAGCACCTCCTCCAAGGAAAGCTGCTGCTGGCAAGCGGTGAAGACAAAGCTCTTCTTGCCTGTATCATTTTCAAAATGAGAAGTACCGGCCAGAACTATATGTGAAGTACAGGCATATCATAATCTACAGATAGAGCATAAAGGCGCTGTTTTTAATCTTGTAACTTACATAAGAATCAGCCTAGAAGCAGGTATGGACGAAGGTTTTCTTGTTGGGAGGTGAGAGAACAATTTTGTTTTATTTCTATCAGAATTTCCTATTTGATTTTTTGTTTTTTTAATATTTATAGAACTCTTAATAATGCAACCTCCAACTTCCTTGTCCTTGAAATTTTAAAGTTTTGACCCTTCTGTGTGTTGAATTTTTATACCCTCCAACAGAGTAATATTGTCTTTTACTTGGTTTACATGTTATATGAGATTTTGTAAGGTATCGATCCTAGTTTGTTCCATGTCTGTTGTCATAGATAGCAAAATACCGAGCGTGTTTCATCAAGTGTGACAGGTATTTAGTTTTGTTTTCCTTCTCTTGGGAGATGGTACAATGTAAGCTAGTCTCAACTCTAGAACTTGCGACAGTTTGTTTAGAAATTTGTATGGTTAAGAGCTTGTCACGAAATAGTTAAGATCCATCCCCCGATGGGAAAGATGGAAGCACAGATAAGAGATGTGATGTTCGGCGGACCATCCTTTCGAATAGCAGCAGAAAATTTAGGTATTTTGATATTGACGTGTGTTTCTGACTTTTCCTATTCCTTCTGGTCGTATTTGTGCGCGAGCAATGGGTGTGATGTGTGTTTGTATATCAAACATAAGGCTCGAACAATGGCCCAATAGGGAAACTATAGTAAGATTCTTTACCTAAAAAACCCTTTTGTTGATACGGTTTTGAATATTGGCAAAAATTTTCAGAAAAAAAAAAATGTTAAAATGCCATTTTGTATTGTAAAACTACTCTCACCCTAATTTTTATTAAATTCAATTATTATATTCAATTTGATTTAATATAAATTATCAAGTAGAACCTATATAGAAACAAAATTAATAATCAGTGTTGCAACTTAGAGATTGTATTCAATTGAGACTTTTAAAAATTTTTTTAAATACGAGAGCTCTATGGATTTTATAGGATTTTATCGGATTTGTTGGGACTATATTTATCTCGACTTTTCTAAACTTTCAAACTTTTTTACCATCATTTTTTCTTTCAAATTGTACAAATTATAATATTATTATAAACAAATTTTTTTGTAAATATATGAGGTTAATAAATTTTGTAAATTTTTGTAAATTTCTGTGAAGTTTTTATTAGAAAAATTTTGTAAATACATGAGGTTAATAGATTAATAATAATTAGAAAAACAAATCACCAATTATTTTTATTAGAGTGCAGAAGAAAGAATTTCATATAATGACATTGTAAATAGTGTATGAACAATTGAATCAGTGAACAATTATTAACTCCAAGATAATTAATAATAATTGTTAACAATTTGTTAACATGGATGCAAATTGCAAAATGAACAATTGTTAATTCAAGATAATACATACTAGAAAACCTATGACATAAATAACATAAAGTTAATAATACGTACAGTTCATTTTCTCGACTTTTGTGACCCTTTTCCTTTCTTCACAGCACGTTCAAGAATCTCACGTATGTAGAAAGGATTTGTGGTAGGATTTACTATTTATATTTTCCACTAAAAGTCTTAAGAAGTCTAAAAAATAGTGAACTCCCATAAAATCTTGGACAAATTGAATATTTCATGACTTTTTTAGACTTTTAAAAAGTCTCAATTAAATACCTCAAGACTTTTAAAAAGTGTTAAAAAATCATAATTAAATACCTGAAGATTTAATTTGTACAGTCTTAAGAAGTCTTTAATTGAATACAGCCCTTTAGTAACAAGTCTCAAGAAAACTCAAAAAAAGCACTGCAAAATCCATGATAACAACGAACCGGGAAAAATTCATGGTAAAAATCTAGATGTTGACAGTTGACACCAAAATACATGGTAACAATTAAAATCACGGGCAACAAATTCGAGTTAACATAAGCTGGTACTAAGTGGTGGTCCACAACTTATTAACAAATCCACTTGAAATTACGCTAACAAAGGCATGATAATAAACCTGCCACTAACATTAGAATAACAAATTGATATTACTCGTTTCAAAAAAAAAAATTGACATTAATGCAATCCCGTCCACCAATGCATTGCCCGATGGCCATAACAAAGGGTAAAAATTCATGATAACACCTTCTGCCACTCGTCCCACCGCTATCCACCACGTTGACACAGAGTAAAAATTTTAACACAACCAATTTCACCCATTGGTACGTGGGAGTACACAATCTGAAAATTGGTAACCATAACAAAAAAGGGGAAAAGGCATGAAGCTGGTAAACATTAATGAAAACTAGGTCATGATGCATGAAAATGATCTACTGTAAGATGTTTGACGGTATTATGTTGTCAGATGCTTATGTGGCAGGCCACATCTGGAAGTTTTTTACGAAAACTTTTGGGAATTTCTTGAAAGAGACTTCTATTATAGATTTGGGAACTATTAAGATTGAAGTTCTGTTTTTACCAATAAATAAATGAACAATAATAATAAAATGAAGATTAGATCGTTTGGAAGTTAGAGTAGTTGAATAAATTTGAGCCCTTGGATTATGTATTTAGAATGAAGGGATAATTCAGTTGTCAAAAGCATTTTTGTCCAAAGTGTTGGTTAATTAATATATCATGTATAGGTGGTTCATATTGCCTCATCATTAGGGGAAAAAAAGAGAACCAACAATGTCAAAAATACATGTTGGTTCATATATAAACCTTCCCCAACAATCATCTTGACATATCTTCTTTTCTGTATTCTTGCACAGAGAAACAAAGAGTTAAAAATAAGAAATATAAAAAAATATACTATCTTGTTGACTCTATGTGACTCCCAGATTCCTATTTATAGCAAGAATATGTTCACAACATTCTCGCAGTTACAATGTTGCAGTTTGATGTAAGATACGCTGCCCTGATGGTTGTAAATATTTCGAATCATTTATGTCTATGCCCAAGGAATGGGATCCGTTTGGTGTGGTCACATGGATCAAGTTTTAGCTTCTTACTCTACTTTGGTTCATCTTTTTCTTAGTCATCATTGAAATGATCCCATCCCATTGAGTACGAGTTCACGAAATACGCTTCTTCCCCAATGACTTCACTCTTCTTCCCGCAGGATAATTTTTGTCAATATTGCTGCTTTGCTTGGCTGCTAATTGTATCTCAAGCATAGTGGAGCTGAGTGTTCAACTTGTGCTGTCACCGCCACTGCTAATTGTATCTCAAGCATCTGGAGCTGAGTGTTCAACTTGTGCTGTCACCGCCACAAAACAACGACGATGATCGTTTACACAGGAGGAGATGGAAGTAATACATGTCTAATTAATTATAGCTCTGATTCTCTGAATATTAATTTCGCCTTCTCCATGCTTAGCTATTTCAGCATGGTGGTCGAGTCCCTTTGCTTAATTAGTTTCTAATCTATTTTCATTTCATATCTGCCTACTGTACCATCTATTAATCTAAACTTGTATCACTCCCATGAGCGGCTTAATCCTTCTTAATATGATTAGGTACCCTTTTTATCAGGGAAGGGGGGGGGGAAGAGTAATAATAAATTAAATGCATACATAGGTTCATCTACATATGACATAGGGAAGGAAAGACTAATAAGTCAAAAATTATAACATCTAAATGTCATTTGGTCATAGAACGAATTAGTGTAAGATTAGGCTTCCGTGCAATTAAAAAAAGAGAAGAAAGTTGATGCCATCATCAGCTAGCTCTGTTTGCTATATTTATTGGTCAGTTAAGTGATGATAATATACCGGACAAGATTTTTGGTTTTCTATTTTCTGCTGGATGAGTATTGCGTCCAATTATACCAAAGTTTTGGACAGTAGATGGGGTCCAACAGGTAACACAACTTGATAAAATGTAACTAGTTGGTAGTTGCTTGCCGATGTGTAAAAATATTTGGAGTTCCTACCTTATTTATAATACAATTTAACATGATACATAAAATAGGAAATGAAACAAATGATGCTACAATAAGTTATTTTTCTTCCAAAAGCAATAGGTATGTTATAGAGGAGTTCGAGCCACGGTGGCAAAAGCAATGGGTATATTAGAGAAGCTCTAAGCTGGATCAAGCGAGAAGGTCTAACCAATTTGGTAAGAGGAAACAGATGCATTGTTGGTCTTCAAAGCACTCGAGGGATCTACTAATGATCAGTCGTGTTTTGGAGTTATCATTGAAGACTCAATCTCTTCTACGTGAATTAACAAATATCACATTTTCTTATATTAGCATATATGCCAACCAGGTTGCTCATAGCCTAGCTCCGGCAGCTGGTTCTATGTAACAGATTCCATGGAGTGTTGGTCTAAACAATTTCCTGATTTTATTTCTGATGGTACTTCATGTTGATGCTATGAATAAATAATATATTTCTCCTTTTAAAAAATAAAAAATAACATGTTTCCTTTTTTTTTTTTTTTTTTGTTGCCGGCCAAGAGGAGGCCAGCATCAAGATCAAGATTTCTTCAAAATAAAGGATTCCTTTGGGACAATTTCAAGTGAATTTTGAGCGAAATTGGTATGTACTTACCCTCTTCTTACCGTCCTGAAATTTCTTGTTTCCGATGTGCAAATCAAAACTGGGTGCAAGTGGCAATGGAATGAATCACGAACCTTAGACCCAAAAAAAAAAAAAAAAAATTGTCTGGTAAAAAATGAAACAAAAACAGATTGCGATACAGTTTCAGGCACCAAATTAATTGAAAAGAAGAACCGGTGATTTCATGGATATTCATAATAAGGCGATTAGAGAAGAAGAGGGAAAAAGGTAAACTGTGAGACAAGCCAAATTGCGTAAATATGGTCCACTAAACGACAACGCTCCTAATTAGCTGATGGACACTCTAGTATATTTTTTTCTAAGCAATATTAATGTTGGGGCAAAACAAACCCAACTATAAATTTTTTTTCATCTTTGTTCTACTTCCACTAAATAATAAGAGGAAGAATAATCTTATTTCTGAGTTTCTGCCCCATCATTAATACTGCTCTTATATAGTAGATAATATATATCATTATTATAATTAATTCTAATACAATATCAAAACTCATTAAAAATCCTGTCTAAAAAACCTTATCTGCATCACCCACAACCTTCACTCTTCTTCAGCCACCACCAATACCTAATGTAGCTAAACAATGCTAGACATAGTACCTAATGGGTCATGTGGCATGCATCTAAACATATCACATGGGACCACAACCATATGTGACATATCCCAATATGTCACATAGCCATATAGTACTATACATCTAGTACCAGATCATTCCCTCTAAACACAACCACTAGAAGCTGATAAAGAACAAAAGAAATCTATTAAAGACAAGCGCTCATCTTTTAAAAATATTAATAATTATAAAAGTTAACATTCAGGCAAATAATAAACTTCTAAGAATTTCTCATTTAGAAATCGCGTTTTGTTAACCCAAAAAAACCATAATCTCAGTAGATCGTCTAATATACATGTCATACACTAAAAACCAACCTAAATAAGCAAAAAAAAAATTGCATATGGAGTCCCTTGAGTAAAATATGTTGAGATGCAAAACATAAGGTTCATAATCCATGGAGTTTTGGCAAGGACTGACCGTCAAGCATTTCCGCCCAACCCTCACTCCCCCGTAGTTGAATGCATTTCCACCTTCTTTCCCTAATTTTCACGCCTAGTGCTCCTTCGACGAGGAGCAGCAGCAGATCTTCATCATTTTGGTCTTCATTCTCCTCAGTTTTTTCCTGGTTGTTTGAAGTCTCAGCAGCTTCAGTTCTCTCTCTCTCGACACCTGTTGGACCAGCCTGCATAAACCAAAAAAACAATATTATCTAAGAATACTATGAGTAGCACAAATCACATGCAACAGCAGGGTTGGTATAAGGACTTACAGGCTTCTTCTTCCCCCCAAAGATGATCTTTACTAGAAGTGTTAGGATCACTACAACAATGGATACAAGAACTCCAATTGTCACCTTAGGTTGTTTCTCAGCCTTCTCGATAAGATCCTGCAATTAGAAGTTCATGTCTGAGGAGATTGATCATAATGCAACAACACTTACTTTCACAAATACCATCCTTTAAAAGACTTACCAAGACCTTGGCCTTGTGGTCACCCAACACAGGGAGGTCCGCAATCTTGTAAAGATTGTCAAATACCACTTTCTGCAAGTAGCAAACAGGTAAATAAACTAAGCTGAAAGCAAAAAAGAAAATAAGACGTAATAGAATAGGATTTATCCAACTAGTAACCTGAATCCCTGTAAGGCCCTCTGACTCAGCAGATTCCTCAGACTTTTGTTTTTCTTTCTCAACGTCGAATTTTGGCTTCCATGCAGTAGCCCGGTAGGTTTCTGCCACTTTCTCATCAGAAGCTATCAAGATATTGTCAAACAATATGCCTTCTTGCATTGTCCAGATCTCAATACCAACTGCTGCAATGGGCTCAAAATTTGGTTTGTCAAGCTCAAAGTAGGCGGGGTTTGGAATTTCCTGGGGCTTCCATATACCCTTGTAATTGGGGTTATCAATAAGTGGTGAGTGCCATTTGCCCTTGTAAGCGGGGTTTCTCTTCATTGGCCTTTTCCACACTCCGCATCCAGGTGCCTCTGCACACTTGGGGTTATTGACTTTAGGAGCCTCCCATTCTCCATCCTCCTCATCATCCCAATCTTCTGGTTTCGCGGCCTCAAGATCATCAATATCCTCAGGCTCGTCATCCAGCCAACCCTCAGGTTTCACAGCATCTTCATCTTCAATCTCCATTGGAGCGTCCTCATCCCAGTCATCTGGTTTCTTGGCATCTGGGTCAGGTATTTTTGCTCTCTCATCCCAATCCTCAGGCTTCTTATCATCTGGGTCAGGAATGGTCTTAGGAGGGATTAGCGGTGGCTCAAAGTCTTCAGATGAGAGGAAATTAGCCTTCTTCTTCTCCTCTCCATCAATCAAGATCTTCAACTCATTATCTGGTTTCAGGATGGCTGTATAGACATGAGTCAATTTGTCAGAAGGCACGGATGGTGGATACTTGAGGTGGTGTTCAACATATTCTCCACTCTTGGGGTTCTTGTGCTTCAGAATAAAGTGAACCTTGTTTGTAGCTCCACATTTATCGGGTCCAAACATTATCGAGTACGGAGACTCGTTATCAAATCCCTCTGGGATCCAGCCAGCTTCCTGGGGGCGAAGGTACTTCAGATAAGCACCACCACTCTCAAGACCGTTCTGAAGGCGAACCTCATACTGAAGAACAATCGTCTCATCCTTAAGTCCAATAGGTTCATCTAGATTCTTTACAATGGCATGTTTCCTGGCCTTCTCACTCACAAGAAGACCATAATCATCATGTCCCTCACTCTTTGAGTGTTTCCACACACCTGAGAACCAATTACCATCAGCATAAAAAGCACTCGCTGCATCACTGGCTAATCAAGTTCTCATTCATTCAGTTACTCATTGGCTACCATATCACGAATAACATGGGGATATCCATAAATGTTGAAACATACTCATCAAATTACCATGACCTAAGATAATGCATTCATGGAGGAGCAAAACGACCATTGATATACCATAACCATCATCTACTTCAAGCCAGAGATATACCATAATCACCATCAACAAATGTTACAGTTTGAAAGCTTACCAGATAAGTTTAGCACAATAGACAACGAAGTAATCGCCACATAAAGTTCCCAATCCATTGGTTTTTGTAGTTAGTACCAATGGAATTGTTCATGTTATATAACAATGCAGGCTCTCACACTGACTATCCAGATATACAACTACATATTAAACATTCTAATCCCCTGCTACAGAACTTGCAGCACCAGGAACATATAACATGGTTCAATCATGTCACATCCCAAACCATTTGTCCTATTACAAAAGATTTCCGCATTTTGTACCAGCAAAAAATCAAGTCTCATACAGTATATGCACAAAATAAGACAACTATGGATAAAATCTTCTATGACAAAATTGCGAAAGTTTCAAGTTTAACATCCCAACCAGCTATTATAGTTGGATTTGAACCTACACGTTCTAGCACAAACAAAACCTAGATAGACTCATAGATCGAAATAAATAATACCTGTATAATCCTCCTTCTGGGATACAACCCAACGCCCGTCAAAAGCATCGTCAAACGAGTCGTAGAATTTCTACATATCTCCACAGTTTTTGAAGACAAAAAAAATCATTCAGTCTCTTATAAGAACAATTAGATCCAGAAAATTAGCAGCAGAGCAAATCAGATCCGATGATAAGGCAACTGCCGACGAACACTTAAGTGTAAAAAGGAAATTTAAGGTATTCATTTAAACTACGACAGATTACCAATATATAATTGCCAAATTAATTACTGCAAAGTGATAGGACAACAAAAAAAAGAGAAAGAAGGAAATCGAATAAAATAGAAAAGAAAGGGAACAAGAACGCAAAAGAGGAAACAGTGTTTTACCACATCGCCAGTCGCGTAGAGCGGAAGGACGCAGAAACCTAAGAATAAAATTAACGCACACTGCACACCACAAATCTTCCGCTTCAAATCCTCCATTAATTTCCCCTCTTAATATCTCACGACTCTCAAATCCGAAAAATTTACCAATAAACCTCAATACAAAAGAGAACCGCAGAATATTATCGATGGATCTGATAGTGCGTAGAGAGGAAGAAGTCTCTAGAAACTAAATAGTAATTAGTTTGATATTTGATGTATCATTTTACACATATATAGATCTGGGAAACCGCGGTGTCGAGTTGCATCAGCCAATAAGATTTGAGGCCACGCAAAGTGGACCAATAAACGTTTGCCACGTTTTCAGTGATTACAAGCTGAAGGGACTGCGGGGAAAAGAATGGTCCACGGTTTGGACCCGACTTGCGGGTTGACCCGTTTAGCTTGAAATTGGAAAACAATAGTGGACTAATTGGGATTTTTGAAGGAACCAACTGCATTAGAGGACTCTTGAGCATCTCTGTTGCTTGTTTTTACACACTAGATCCATTTAAAGAGAGAGATAAAAAAAAAAATAAATAAAAAATGAGTGGAAACTTTAACACATTCTATAAAGTGGAAACAGTAGGTACAAAATGAATAAATTACTTTTATCTTATATAGTTTAACATTCTATAAAGTTAATTACTTAAACAAGTAAGTTGTTAAATTTTAAAGAATCATTGAAACTAGATTTTTCAATAAAATGTGAAAAATATAATAAGTATATTAATAAATATAGTTCGTTGATTACCAAAATAAAGTCAAATCATTAGAAAGTTTTTATCTTAAAAAGTAATATTTAAATCATTACAAAAACTACCTATTCATTTCATCATATATTTTATAAGGTATGAAAATATATGTTATAGAGAAATAGACATACTTATTAACACAAGAGGTAATAAGTTCATAACTGCATTTGTGATAGATTCAAAGATAGGTCTCCACTACATGCAGAACCCGACTCCCGTTAGTGAATATGCTCAAACTCATGGCTTACCTTGTTTTTCAAATATCGTATCTTCAATCATTTACAAAAATTGTAAAAAAAAGGAGTACTCAGTGAGTAACACAATTCTTTGATTCACCTTTCATTAGAAATATTTATTTTCAAGAAAATCATTGAATGCACAAAAATTTTCAATGTACAAGAGGGCTCTATCACTAGTTAAACTACTACCCGTGATGTGCGCAAGATTTATATCAATTAAGTCATCGCCATGTACATTTAAGTGGATTCACATTCGAATTCCGGTTGACCCATACTGGAATTCCAAATAAAGCAAATACCACACTAATTGTCGTCCATCTCGATATCATTAGATGGCTCCTAGTATGACAACAAAGCAAAGCAAATACAAAACGATTAGAGTATCAACTAGTAATTCAATTGCAATAAATCAATTTTTCTTTTCAATTCATCAAAGTCCATGCTCATGTCATCGAAGTTATTAATCAAAATTCATGCTTATGTTATCAAAACTTCATGAATGTAGAAAGAGAATCAAAGTATTAGTTACTCACCTTTTGAACTCGATTTTTCCAAATATTCTTTCAATTGTCATCAAGAGCTCTCAAAACCTTCATTTTTCTTGATCAAAGTGGTGTTTCAAATTGTATTTCTTGTATATATAATGGAGGGTCATTTCCAAATGGTAAACTAAATATTTGATAAGTTTTAAGGGTTGTTTTTCTCCTCTCACTATATTTGGACGAATTTTCTTGTTTTATGTGAAGAGCTTAAGCTTCAAATATGGATGTGTAGAAAGATTGAGGTTTACCAATGAGAGGCAATATGATTGGCCTAGCTATGGATATAAAAAGGGGAAGGGAGAGACGTTGAGAAAATCCTTACCCTCTCCCTTATTTATAGTTGTTAGAAATATCTGACTTTAATTGTTTTTAATAAATCTTTGAGTTCCGCCAACTAAACTATGACACGTAGCGCAATGTGGTGCCGTATACCTTAGGGGTAAGGTGGTAAATTGTTCCGGCAGTCCTTATATTTTATACTTTCTTATGATTAAGTCATAATATTTTAATCCATGTTATTTGAATCCTTTTCACTTAATAAGGTTTTACAATTAGGTTATTAACTAATAACTATATTCTAATTCCAATTCATTGTCCAAATGTCGCCTATGTTGTCAATGATCATGTTTTAATTATTGACATTTCTTTGCTTAATAATTTTACAATAATTCAAATACGATTAAATTGTCATAATTCAATTTTTGTTATTCAATTGAATGACAAACTCTCAACTTTACAATTCAATATTGTCACATTCTTTTCTTGGTATTCATTCGTGTAACAAATGTTATAACTTTACAATTAAACATGTTATTATATTCTAATTCCTTACAACTTTAACATTGATGCAGTTTAATTAATTTTTCCACCTTTAATTCTGTACAATTTTGTAATCTTTGCAATTCAAGCAATTCTCCAAATCCTCGTCCAATAACGATCACGTTGTTATCATCTTATAACCTTTTAGTTGATGCAATTTCGAGTAATCCTCTCATCATTATCAAATAATGATTATATTGCATAATTTGTTTATAAGATTTTGCGAGACGTTATAGTGGGTTTCGTAATTTTATCTATTTTTATTTTATTTTAATCACTTTTCTATTATTTACACCATTTTTCTTCACTTTTCCTATCTCGAGGTCCTTACAAGGTCAACAAATACACCTTCACATTCACATTCTCCACTACTATTTTATCATTATTTTTAAATTTATCTCAATCTCCCCTATCTTTTTCTTTTTTTCCTCTTTTTTCCCTACACCACTTTCTACTTCTATTTACTTAAAAATAATCATATACTCTCTATTTCACTCCTCCATATCATTTCAACTATTCACCCCATTAGAGATGCTCCTTAACAAGTAGTTCCTGTCGATTTCTCTGAAAAGTTTGTACCATCTCTGAAATATCACGTTTTCACAGCTAAATATTTTAGACAGCAAACTATATGTGCATTAATTAAGAAACCATAAAATCAAACTATAATCTCAACGAGGTAATAAATTATTAACGTTTGGATGAGTAACAAAAATGTGAACATATCTTAGTAGAATAATTAATAAGCAACGTGTTGTCTAATTTACTTGGATGATCAACTCAATGAGATTTCCAATATAATTACTAAGTTCATATTATTTCATGTGAAGCAGACTTGAGCACATTAGTTTTTATAAATACACCAGGGATTGCATGTGCAAAGCACGTGGTGTGTATATAAGACTATATTCTTTGACGTGAACTATTTTTTAATTATGCCATTGGATGCAAATTATAAGAGTAATTCTAGGGGATATAAAAAGGGAATATTATTAGGTGATATTCTCATATGGCACACATTCATTGGGTGATGATTACATGACTATTTTTTATCCTCCAATATAAGTGTGTCATATAAGAATGTCACATAATAATATCCCCTTTTCATGTCCCTCTAGAATTTTTCAAATTATAATATTGTATCCCGTAACAGTTAACATGAATTATTTCTTGACTTTACAATTCAATGCAAAGTATACATTGCCGATGCTATATCATATGACTTGTTCTCAATAAAAAATTGAAGGTATTGCTACCAACACCACCATATATTTGGTAGACAACTTTGACAAGTCTACGCCAACTTTGGCATTTTAATTAAAACCTTGGCGTTGAACACAACGTATTGTTTCTTGATCTTTGCCTTGACTTCGTATTGTTCCTTGATCTTTGCCTTGACTTTCTTGGTTAAGCTAACGCATGGCCTGGTCATGTCCGTTTCACAAAGAACGAATTGTTGAGTGCAACAAAATCAAACCTGTAATATAGCGGGCAAAGCCAAATAGGAAATCCATTAAAACTAAATCAAGAAATGACATCAAGAACTGTAAAATAACGTAGAAATATCCTATTTGTATTTTCTATATGTAGAGTTACTCAAATGTTTAAACAGAGGAAAGTCAACAAGTTTAATCCATCTTGGAATGAATTGACTGGCAACAGTGGTACCTTCTCGGATGCTACAGTTCACATTATTTGGTTGTAAAACACAAATACATACATAATCCCTTGTATATAGTTGCACTATCATAAAATGCTGATCTCGTAGAATCTATTATTTCCAATGTGAAAAGAGAAAGCCAACTCCTACATTATTCGTGTAAATTTTGCAGCGGCTGCACCCAAGCCAACTCTTATATTATTCGTGCAAATTTTGCAGCGGCTGCACCCAAGCCAACTCTTATATTATTCGTGCAAATTTAGAGCGGCTGTACCCACACCTCTTAAGTCTTACACACCTGCACAAATTATCAGCTCTTGCTCTTCAGTATACAAATCCATCAAGATCAGGCAAAAACCTAAAACAATTGAACAAACCATGAATCATATATAATGATATTCATATCAAGTCATTCAACCATGTTTCTCTGTAAACAACTGCCTCAAGGCCCTTCATCACATAAGAATGAGAAAACATATTAGCTGAAGTACATTAACATCAGATTTGCTATTATATTTTTTTCCCATACAATAGTGTAGAAGAGAGAAGCTAATTGTCATGAAGCAATAAGTTTCTACCAACATATTTTAACCATCCTCATCCTTGTAATATAGAAACATATCCTTTGAGTACAGATTATGAGATTTCCTCTTCTCTATCACTCAAACAACAAAATTTTTTTTTATAGATCCGTTACAGCCCATGTACCTATCACTTTTCCCCACATTTTCCTCATATGAAGTGTTTCCATGTAAGCATGCTGGTTCTATAAACGAACAAAACTCACGTTGGCTCTATAGAAAATTGACGTGTCTATTTGGCATGGGCTAAGCCCATGTTTGATCCTCTTTATCAAAATACATTATAATCTCACCTACCACTGATTTGACTACTGATTTAACAACTATTCATTTATAACCACAAATTTCAAACTTCTATTAAATCTACACATTTCATTTCACCTCTTTAAAATTTCTCTTTAAAAATCAACTACTATAAATTGAATCATACATGACTGAAACTGGTTTCAAGCCATTTTATAACGCTTATCAATATGTTCAACAACAAGCTAAATAATTTTCAATAGCTATCTTCTCCACCAACTCACTAAGAGCATGTTTAGTGTTGGGGGAACTTTTTTGGGAGGGGGGTTACACCCGAACACTATTTGGCATTGTGGGGGAAAACCGAAGTATGGGTTTTTCCCCCACATTGATCATGCTCATATTCATAATTTTTGCGCCTCAAATAATGAGCATGAGTCCCATTGCTTACAATGAAACTAGCATGAGTCCCATTGCTTACAATGAAACTAAATAGATGCTTATATTCATAAACAATATTTATCACAATAACCTTGGGATTAGCCCTCCAAAGCAGCAAATCTCTATGTAATTAACTGGTTGGCGGCACAAAAGAAGCATACGAAGAACAATTCGGGCACTTAATAGTTTAATTTTTCTCTCGTTCAAGATGACTACATTACACTTTTAAGTTACCTAAAAACCAGCTAAGACTCTGTAATTCGAAGCACATAAGAAAGAGAGAAATCCCTCATAAAACGCTGAAATCACGCCACACTTTCCTTAAGAGAGCGACGAAAAAACCCAATCCTTTGAGAAACAAAAGAAAAACATGATATTTTTAATGCCGCCGTGTCGAAAACAATTGAAGAAAATTAATCTGCAGCGAGAAAAATATACCTCGTTTTGAGTCGGTGCCTTTCTCGAATCTAGCTCTCATAGCCATAAGTTTGTAACCTCAATAGTTCCCGAAACAAAGTAAAGTATCAGTGACCATAATTATCTCCACATTTCAGATCCGTAAGTAGAAAAGGAAGAGATAAATTGAAGTTGGAGGATTGGACACATGGAGATCCAGAATCAAAGCAAGAACGTCAGTCTCCTCCTGCCTGTGAAATGAAATACGATGACGTTTGGTATACCCATTACCTGTACATACAGCTAGTTAAAATGGCGTAGTTCCGTTGGTAATTAAAACGGTGTCGTTTTGATTGAAAAACGACGTCGTTTTGTTTGCAAAAAATCTGAAAAAAGAAAGGTGCGAAACGACGTCGTATCAGATGGGAAAAATGAACAGTAGACTTCAAAGTGCCCCTTTTAACATAGTGGAATAGTAGATATATATATATATATAAAGGATTCAAACGTAAAGTGATCTGAATGTCTAGTAAAAAAGGAGTATAGAGCCTCTCAAAAACGACGTCGTTTTGTTTGCGAAAAATATGAAAAAAGAAAGGTGCGAAACGATGTCGTATCAGATGGGAAAAATGAACAGTAGACTTCAAAGTGCCTCTTCTAACATAGTAGTAGATATATATATATATATATAAAGGATTCAAACTTAAATTGATCTGAATATGTCTAGTAAAAAAAAAAGAGTATAGAGCCTCTCAAAAAAGAGAGAGAGAGAGAATGGAGAAGCCAACATCTATATCTCTATATATTATACAGAGGGATAGCCTGGGAGTCAATTATGGAGGGAAAAGTTTTCCATTTTCCTTTTTTTTTTTCCCCCTTTTGCATTTTTTTCCTTTATTATTATAGGTTGAAATTAGGAACTTGCTTCGGGCTGTGAGCTCCAGGTATGGTTTCTTTTGCTTGGACGGCTGGGAATTTTTTAATAGGCTTGCATGTGTTTGTGATTCCAAAGGTGGCTCCTTGATTGTCGCATCCAACCATCGCTGAAGTCTTTTATTTTATTGGGTATTTGAAGCGGTACATAGAACATTGCTCCTTGGTTGCTGCATCCCCCCATTGCTGTTATTTTATTGGAGGGAAGTGTAGAAATCCATCTCTTGACTTTCTCATATAATGTATTCAATTAAAAAATGCCTGGCAGACTTTGGTTTAATTTCATTATTACTTGCTTGAAGAGGCGTGTATGGTTCGAGGCGTCATTTCTCAGAAAAGGCAGGAAAAAACTTTCTTTTTTAGTTCCCACTGCGCAATTTTGCCTCAAGGAGTGCACAAATACACAATTACTGCTCAAAAAGTGAACAAGACGACTTTTTGACCTAGAAATATGAAAAAAAGAAGGCAGAAATTGTTGGGTCATCATCATCTTCTTGTGTAGCTAGCTTTCTATACATTTCTACGGTCTGCTGACAGCATGGGAAGCTTCGACTGCTTTATGGTTTCTTTTTATTTTTTGATATTGCATGGGAAGAGTCCCTCAGGCGCAATGGAACGAATCCGATTCCCAAAGTTCGGCTACTAATCAAGGAAATTCCGGTGAAGCAAGTGAACTTGAGGCAAGAAGAGCACGAGTCTACTGTAGTGTAGAAAAGGGCGTAGCAGAGGAAGTCGGAGTTGGAGAGGAGAACCGCTAGCAGTCTTCCGATCTGTGAGCCGGAACTTCAATATTTCGGTAAGAATTCTTTGGTGGCTATCATTAGAAACATAGTTCAATTCGGTAATTGTGAGGTTTCGAAAAATTAGAATATATGTTAGAACTCTACAGATCTAAGCCATATGTAGAAGTTTTACTTTAGCCAACAGAGATGATGTATTAGGGCGGAACATGTTGACAATGTTCCAAGTAAGAAGATTTCGATTCAATGGATAAAAAGAGAAAAGTTAAACTTGGAATCAAAAAGCATTGTATCTCCAATAGAGCTTGCAAGAGTTGAATTTGGAGTTAACCGGAAATTCATTTTTTTCCTTCTCTTTTATTAATGTCAGTGCATGTTTGTCTCTATATATTTACGTTTTCATCAATGGAATGGAGGGGGTGTTCATATGTAGAGGTGTTTCTAGATATCTACTTTTTGTCAATTTCATACGCTAGATTTCTAATATGTACTATTTGTGAATTGATATATAAAACTTGTGGAAATGGAGTTAGTCCCTTTAGTGAGTGATTTTTTAAGCTGTACCATTTGTGAATTGATAAGTAGAAGGGAATAGTTTAATGATGGTAATTCTTTTATCAGTGATATTTATTTTCATTGCAGGTACTAGGATAATGATAGGCTATGTTATTGATATTTATCTCTGTCTACTGACTGATGAAATTATCACAAATCTTGCAAAATATGGGTTTTCCAAAGGAGTGGCTGTCGTAGAAGACAGAAGACAAATCTAAACTGTTGCTCGATGGCATTGTCTTGAGAAAAATCAAGGAACTTCAGGTCATGAGAGGAGAAAATCTGGGACTTTAGGGGCTATTGAGCTCAGCCTGGTTTTATATTTAACTTTTTGGGGGTTCTTAACATGCAAAAATGCTTGTCTCATATAGTTGAATTTTATGATGGGTGTGTCCATATAAATGTATTCTAAAGTATCCAAGTTTAAATAATATAATACTAGAGTTTTCTTTTTCTTTTTATGTAGTTACCTATGTATGCTCTAGCAGTGCCTAATATTTGTGAACGTGTTAAATTCATTTTTGTGAGGAATCTTTTATGTGTTGAAGTACAGGAAACTATGGAAGCTTCAAGATCAATGGAAGGAATGCGAAGGAAAAAGAGCATAATCAATGAATTTTTGGATAGACGGAGAAATGTACTTTTACGTTCTCGAGTTTTCAATTTTCATAAGATAAATATGTAATGTCTCATTGAGAAGATATGAGAAATTTAGTCACTTCTCATCCCATCAATTCGCAGTGGGTCTTATTTGGACCAAGGAAAATATATACTGTGGCACAGCAATTGAAATTAGAGTTGTTTCCAAATCCAATCTCTATTAATATGTTTCAATTACTCATATATTATATTCTGTCCAATTATTTATTCGTATGATGACAGAATAATTCATGTAGCTTTTCTATTTAGAGTACTTTTAAGTCTTAAAGGCTTTTTATTGTAATTTTAGACTATTTTTACTTTAGCATATTGGTAAAGAAACTTTTCGTGCAACGCACAGGTGACAAACTAGTTTACTACTAGAATAGAATTACTCAAAACAAAATAAGTGAGTAAAATACACCGACATTGTAGCTTCACAAAAATCAAAAGATGAAATATTTTCCCCTCTTTCAAAAAAAAAAAAAAAAGAAAAAAAGAAAAGACAAGAAAAAAAGATGAAATACTTTCCCCTCTTTCAAAAAAAGAAAAAAGAAATAAAGATACAAAAAAAGAGTATGGAGCCTCTCAAAAAGAGAGAAAGAGAGAATGGAGAAGTCGACCTTTACTAGTAGAATAGAATTGCTCAAAACAAAACAAGTGAGTAAAATATACCAACATTGTAGCTTCATAATAATCACAAATACAATAATCAAAATATGAAATACTTTCCCCTCCCTTAAAAAAAAAATAAATAAATAAAGTTAAAGATACTTGCCCACGATTGCCCATACGAAGGATTCAGAATAAATAAATAACTGTAAAACGTGGACGGCAGGATTCGAACCTGCGCGGGCAGAGCCCACATGATTTCTAGTCATGCCCGATAACCACTCCGGCACGTCCACTTGCTTTCTTTAGCGTCACAACTCATTTTATAAGTATTGAGCTGTTGGAAACTCCACACAGCAATTGTGAAACTAACTAATACGTCATTAATTAGTTATTTCAATTCAGATCATAGATGCCCGGAAACCACATTAAAAGATTTATTTGAATGGGTAAAATATATATTTTTTTTGTATCCTACCAGAAATGCCTCCAACTTAACGGAGTAAATGGATAATTTTCATTGTCAAGAACTTGGACAGAGATTTCTTAAAATACTGAGGACCCACAGAAAGAGAAATAAAGGCTGGATATGTTAGGTGTAAATTACCCTTATTGAATAATGCTACAAATCCACCGCACATCAATTTCATTGTTTTACTTATGTATATTGCCGCAATTACAGGAAAATTTGTTTTTTATTTATTACGATATATAAACAATTCTGCGTCGTGAATGTTTAGCATTATCTATTATTATTATTTGTGGCAATTTATACTCGTAATTCTTGTACATAATAACTCCTACAGATTCTATAATTAATTTTTAAGTAGTGTCTGAGCTTGTTATCTTTTCCAATATAGAAGCTCTTTGGTATGAGGATAAAAAGGAAAAATGATTTTGTTACTTAATAAATAAATGACTTTAAAATGGACCATCATCATTGTCACCATCCTCCTCCTCCCATTTAGCATTAACATTTTTTCTCATTTTATTTTAAAATTGAATTTGGCCAGACAAATTATATTCAAACATCTCATGAGACACACTGCACTGCACAAATATCAACGATTCAACTCCAATAATTCTCTCTCTTATTTCAAAGAAAAAAAAGGAAAAATGTGTTTGCTAACGAGATATATGTCTGGTTAATTAGAAACAAGTCGACGCCCCTAGAAAAAAAAAAAGAAACAAAAAACAAGTGGACCAATAATAAAAAGTTGGGGAAGTAAAAAATTCCCATTACTTTGAGATGGAGGTGTAAAAGCCAACATAAACAGGGGAGCCCTTCCAAAATTCGAATTATTTAAGGGGGTTGTAATTTTTCTGAAAAAGTCTACTTATACACACTTTTTTCCCCTTTTTTAAAAATAAAATTGTGTTTATGAAGTTAGTTTGCAAAATAAGTCTTATTATTTGCAGGTAAATTTTTACAAAATTAGGTAATTTCACAATCTTATCATTAATTTATTTTTCCTAATCATACAACACACACAGGGTGACGGTAAAATTGTCCTATCTTGTAAAAGATTTTATAAATGTTTACTTACAAATATTTTTCCAATAAGGATAGTTGATTGTTTAAATGATGTGATGTGTGAAGACTAAAGATAAATAATATTTGTACATGTAATATGTACAAAATTTGTACACAATCATAGCTTTTAAGAATGTGTGTAAATTGAGGGGTGTTTATACAAATTTTATATAATTTATATATACAAATAACACTTCTCGATATGTGAAAAAATAGATTCTACTATGTTTACGTGTAAAATCATTTTTGCCAGAAATTTGTGTACATATAATGGAATTGAATTTTCCCACAATTGGGTATTTAAGGGCGCAAAATAACAAAGATGAGCGACGACCTACTATACAAAAGGTTTAATTAGGTAAATAAGGGAGTTTGAGGACATTAGTGTGACAACCAGGTGTGTGTCTCTCTTTGTAAAAATCAGGTCACCCCTACCCTATCCCCTATCTGCGACTCTCTTTTGTTCGATCGTTCCTTTCATCTTTGATCCTCATCACGGCCACGCTGCTATTCGAACTTCACCGTCGCAACCTCACCATCAAGTCGTCGTCTCCTCACATGCTAGCCACCCTCTATCTTCGAGCTTTTTCAATCTTAGATCGAAATTTGATTTGGTGGGAGCAATTGCCAGATAATCTATTTCAGCTGGAGAAACAACCATAAACGACGGTGCTTCTCAGACACTAAACCCTGCAAACCATTAAATTTTACACTAAGAAAGCGCTGATGCAGTGATTGAGGGAATCCTTTGATCAATTTATTTTTTAGGGTTTTTTATTTAGGGCTTTCCGATCTGATTTTAAATTGGAGTTTCCAGTGGTTTGTGAGTTTTAGTTCTGGTAAGTGGTGAAATTAGGGTCTCAACTGTGGTGGTCGGGGTGGGAGGTCGGCGGTGGTTGCAAAGTTCTGGGAAATTGTAGTGGTTGTGGTGTTGTGACTAAGTTGTTTCAACGTGTTATTGTATTGTTGTGACTCAGTTGTTTCAACGCGTTGTTGTATTATTGTGACTCAGTTGTTTAGTCGAGTTGTTGTATTGTTATGACTCGATTGTTTTGTTGAGATGTTGTATTGTTGTGACTTGGTATTTTAGCGAGTTGTGTTTGATGTGACTCGGTATTTTATCGAGTTGTGGTTGTTGTGTTTTAATATTGTTAGTCAATGACAGTATTACATTATGATATCAAAATATTACACCTGATTTAAAAAAAAATAAAAAAACTTAACATACCTTAATTTTAAAAACTATGTAAAGAATATTAGTATTTTTCAAGTTACCCAGATCCAAAACTGAACTTCTGAAACGCAATACCTTGGGTCAAGGTCCACTCTCACAAAACTTGCCCATTACAATTAAGAGTATCATATTAAGTGACAAAAGTAATGAAGATATAAGTACATCTGACCTAAGTGATTAATAAAAAGTGTATATTAGCTGAAATTAGTTACATGTTTTGCACAATGGTATAAGAGCATCAATATTGGTAATGCTAAAATAGGTTGTTAGTGGAGTTATTAGTTAACAACTTAAAAAACAACATATATTGATGATATTAAAATAGTTGTTAAAAGCATTTAATTTAACAAGTTAGTTTTATTGTTAAAGTAAACAATAAACTTAACAATTTATGTGATATTATTTCTTCTTTTTTTATTTTAATTAAATTGAGGTTGACCCACCATTTGATTATTGAATTGATTTTTAAATTTAATACTCTTAATTAGAATTACTAATGCCGCACAAATTAGCAGTTAAATTACACTTGCTTAGGTATTGATAAGACTCAAGAAAGTCAAAGCTCGGTATGTGTACCGGTGGGTTCCATTATGAGGTCAAAGGCCAAAAAAATTCAAGAGTCAATTATGGGACTAGTGCAATAATTCATAAATCAACTCCAAGTGAGAGGAGCATTGAAGACCGAGTTTGATTTGGATGCAAGAGGACCAAGAGAAATCATTTTGATTGAAGTTAGGACCGACCATGTCGAAAAAATCGAGTTTGAAGCCTAAAATGAGCAATTCGGAAAGTTCAGAGGTCGAAGTACAATTTTCAAAAATTCTGTACGGTCACACGGTGCCAGCCTTGTTTTGGAATTTTTGGCAAAAACATGAGTGCGGCCGCCCCCTCCAACCCATGCATCCACCCTCTCCTCACTGACTTCCGGCTGAAGACACTATACGGATGCACGTGGTGTCCCATGCGGCCGCACGGTTGGGCGGCAACCTCCAAGTTTTTTTGTTTCTTTTCCCATTTCCTTGTAATTATTTGGACTCAAAGATACCCATAGTATAAATATGACTCATTTATGTCTTGTAAGACAACTTGGTAATTAAATTGAAGGTGAAGATTTCTCTCTTCTATTTTCATTGTTCTTCTTTGAATTTAACGAACTCTCAAGGGTTAACTTCTCTTAGGAAATTTATCTTATATCTTGAGTGCTTCCATCCACTACTCTTGGGGGTTAGGATTTATATCCTAGTTTACTTGGATTGGATAGTTTGAGTTCAAGATCAATTTCTACCAATTTTCCTAGCTTTCTTGGGATGAATCAATCCATGTGGAAATCTTTGGTCAATATATCAAGGGGGTTCACATCAGGTATCCTTTAACAATCACTAAAAACTCCACTTTTTACTTATGTAGATAGTTAATTTTAGCACTACTAATGTAGATGCTCTAGTTAAAATTGACAATTTGCAAGTCATTTATTATTTATTCATGTTAGATTGTCAAGACGGACTCTAATACTTTATCATGACTATTTTAAAATATGTGCCTCGTTGCAATGTATATAGAAAAAATGCAGGGTGCATTTATAGAGCATATTTGCTTATTTCCACATTTGCCCCATACAATTTCACATTCATGTGCGATATGTATCCTTATGTATGGTCCTGTATTACACTACATTTCATTGATTTTCTTTGTAACTTTTATTATGTGTGTGTATATATTTGACACAAAGGAAATTTAGGAGATGGGAGAGAAATTTAGGGAAGGGCATGTATGATTTGAACTCGAGACCTTTATCACAGAAAGTAAGCATCGTAACAACTGGATTACAGTGTGAACTACTTTTATTATGTATACTGATTTTTCAAAAACTGATAAAAAGTAAACAATTGAATCAACCAATCCTTGATGCATGAAATAAATGCTTATTAGCGATACTTAGTGAAAACTTTGACATATATGAAGTCAAGTCTAGCTAAGCCTGGGCATCTAAACTGAAAAACTGACAAACTGAACCAAACTGAACCGATTCAAGCAAGTTTGGTTTGGTTTTTGAGTTGTACGGGTCGGTTGGCTGGTCGTAGCCTGTCGGACCAGGTCGGTCCTATTTGGTCTGCGGGTTTGGCCAGTCAAACCGGCCAAACCTGAGTTTAACCGAATTGGTATGACCCGGTTCGGTTAAACCGATTATGACCGACTAGTTTTAACTTTTTCTACTTTCTTTTTTTTTTTTTTCTTTGAACGTGTTCAAAATCAGAATGAGGGTAGAAGGAGTTGGAGTTCTGTAAGGGTGTTTGCTTTTTCCTTTTACCCACTGATTTTACCCATTCTTAAACAAACAACCCTTGTATAGTGTTCCTGTAGACATGGTGGGCCTACCTTCGCCATCTTTTTCTCTTCGTTTCTGTTTTCTGGTACATTTCCCGTGTGACACTGAGAATTGTTATTTGTTTATGGGATTGGGACTTGGGAATATATGAGAGATCAAAACTCTAGCTATATTTCATTAGATTATCAAAATACCACTCCCTCCCATTTACATATTACAAATCAGAAAATCAGAATCTTTGAGAAACTCATATTGAAACCCTAATTTTGGCTGCTTCTTCCCTTCCACTGCTGTTGTGCCACATCCGCTGCTAGCTTCGCCGCCGCTGCGACTGCCCACGCCACTGCTGACCACCATTGTCGCCGCTTACATTGAGACTCAAGAGAGATCAGAGAGAAAACTTTGAGAGAGACAGAGTGTGTGCGTGTGTGTAACATCTGTAAATGTAAATGAAAGAAAACTTCCAAGACGTTAGGGTTTTTCTTGTTCTTTCAAATTGATTATGGGCTTTTACAATTTGGGGCTAAACTTTAAAAAATAAAAAAAATATGAGAGCCCAAAACCATAACCCAAACCGACCCATGGTGGGTCCGTTTGTGTATGGTTCACAGGCCCGTCGGGCCGGTTTCGGATACCCGGCTTAACCGACTCGATGCCCAGGCCTAAGTCTAGCTACTCGTCTATTGATTAAAAGAAGACAATTATAGGTTGAGTTGACCTTGTTAGCACAACTTTACTTAAATATTCTGATTATATCTATTATGATTATCTAAGCTAAAATTAGATCTTCATTGGCTCTCTCTCTAGTTTAAAACTTGTCTTGGTATGAGATAATGGCACCCACTAAGTTAATTAGTGCCCTTTGGACTGATAAGATTCTCAGCATCATTTGAAAATTAGAGTGTCACAAATGGATGGTGCAAAATGATTGTACCTCTATAAAGAGAAAGGCATATCTAAATATGTTATCTAAAGAGTAAAGATGATGATAGCATAATTCATATCTAATTATGTAGACTATTCTCCTTTCTTCTTTTGTAGCCCATCTTTATCCGATGACCAACATTTTGCCTATTTTAGTGTATCATTCTATCCATATATATATGCATCTTTCTATTGAGGTAGTGACACTTGTTCCCTAACTTAGATTTTTAAGCATGTTATACAATGAGTCATGGCTAATTAGGTCTAGTGACACTTTTGTGTTGCTTTAGGGTCAGTATCGACTTTTCAACTTGTCATAACACGTGTTGGTTTTTCAAGCATTGGTGTAAAATGGTATAAATCTAACATGATGATCTCTTATATATTGTTATCAGTTTTGGACTTTTCAAAATCAGATTTGCATAACACGTGTTAGAGACCTTTGGCTAGACAAAAGTGTATAAAACATTAGCTAGGGGTAACTTTTTTCCACATGTAGTAACAGCATTTACCTGTATTTGATAATCTAAATTATTGAAAGGTGAACAATAATATTCTCTTAACAATGGATAAGTACGATCTCTATTAGAATTTAGAACTTATTGGCTAGTAGGGGACCATTCAAAATGGCTATAGTCTATGTTGCAAACCTTTCTCTGTAAAGGAGATTACTTGATTAGCTGAAGCAAGCAAGGCGTTATATATATTTGGATTCAGAGGGACAAGAACTGTGGCAGTAAGATTAATTCAGCAGGTCGAGAAGATGAAGATGACAAAGAAGAAGAAAAGAAAACGGCAAATCTGTGCATGTAACAGATTGAACTCTTCCTCTTGTGATTGAGTGGAAGGGTGCTGCCATAAAACCCACAAAGGCAAGTCATTGAGGCAAAGGGAAGGTGACGCCTTTCTTCCAGGATTTTCGTATTTCTGTGTGAATTTATCGGTTTTAAGTATCTAGTTACTTTGGGTCTTTGAGTCATAAAAAAACAGTGTTTGTAAAGAAAATTATACAACTGACCACTCCCAGCTAGCTTACTAGGAACTCGAGTGTCTTTATGTAATTTTCCCTCTCTTTCCGGTTCCAGCGCTCAATTATGTTTATGTTGCTGTTTATTAAGTGAGTCCCTTGTTCCTTCTGCACTTTGTTTCCTAAGGTTTTCCTGTTCTTGTCTCTCTTTTGGATTCAAAATAAGCAATCTCTGTGATTGTTTTTTAGCATGTTTGGTAACCTCAGCTTGAAAGAATAACAGTGTACAGCCTATTTATTTGTTCTTCACTGGGCAAGTTTACCGGTATATAATCTAACAGGTAAATGGTACTGGAGAAGTCTCACTTCAAAAATCTCATACAATTTAAGAATATGTCACATTCAACCATCTTTTAACCAAGAAAAGAAGAAAGAACTAACAAACACATATTGCAGAAACAAAATTAAGGAAATAACTTAAATACACCAAACACTTTACAAGAAAATGAGATGTAATCGCTGTATAATATCAATATATAGCAAAAATGACAATTTCATGAACATTTTATAGTGTCTTTGAGTAATTTAGCCAGAGTACAAAACCATCACCCTACTTCTCAACGTACTCCTGACCAATCAGGACTGACGTGAGATTTAGTAATGCTTGTGTCTCAAACACAGTCAGTTGGCTGATTCCACTAGGATGGTCGACGCTCTTTTGCTGTCCCTTGTGTTGACATCCAGTGGAAACCAAAAAAATGTTCTTTGAGAAATGATATATGGTAATGAAAAAAAAAATAAATAAATAAAATCTAGCCTTTTATCATCATCATAATCGAACACCCTAGCAGGGAAGAATATCAACTAATCAAGATCTAGACTCCTTTTCATGGTCTCATATACTACGTACGTAATGCTTGCCGCTGGCACGACTTTAAGAAGATTAGGAAAAAGTCCTTTATAGAAGCCCCTAACACCTTCATGCCCAAATGTTCTCCAGAATACGTCTGACATCCCCTTGTAAGCAGCCTCTGTATTCATGCGTTGTGCCTGCATTCTGAGAAACACTGTTGTTAGCATGAGTGGAAGTATTATAACCAGCAGCAAGGGGAACTAATTTTTAACTTCTCAATGGAAAATGGTTATTTATTTGAAATGTAATTCTTTTTTTTACCCTGAAAAGAAAACATCACATTTTATTAAAGCTCAGATAAGTTTCTAGCCATGTAGCTGGTTCAATCCAAGTACAGGGATGAGCATACAAATGAGAATTTCTAGCTAATTCATGCGCAGCTACATTGACTTGCCTACTTATGAATTTAACATTATGGTTGTTAACAACTTAGAGAAGATTCTTGCAATCTTGTATAATCAAACCAAACTTTGAACAATCTGTAGCGTTGGAATTAATTGCTTCTGCCACCAACTTAGCGTCGAATTCAAAGATAACATTTTGCATCCTCAAAACAAAGCCAACAAAACTGCCCAATTGCCTCCACCGCCTTTGTCGTGTGTAATTTGAAATGTAATTCGTAGTGACTAGCACTTCCGGGATGTGCCATTGTGGTACTTCCTGTCTCATGTCGATGCATGGATCCACGCCCTCACAATGTGAGTGTGTCTTCCGGTACAACCCCTCCCATGTGGGTGCATGAATCCACACCCACATAATGTGCGTGCCCACATGAGACAAGGTACCATAACACCACCTTCCGGAAGTGCCATAAAACTACTGTGAAAATCATCTATTTTCACACTTTTAGTTAAATCCACATGGCGTCCAAAGCTGCTGTTAAGTGCCACGAAACTATCTATTTTCACAACTGCTTTTAGTTAAGTATTTATTTTAAATACTTAATTTTATACTTACAAGTTATAACCATACTACGCTTTTTGCCAAACAAGGTTACACGTTTTACCTTGTTCTTATAACCTGCAGAGGATAAACACAAGTTGCTCCAACTGCTCCAGAGATTGTTCCGCAACTAAGTTGCACAAGAGGACCGGGATCTGCATAGAATTTAAACTTTTAAAAAATTCCAACAATTTATATAGTGTCTAATGGATAAAAGACACTCAAAGTTGTGCCAAGTAGTTAGATACAAAAGATGTATAAGATCATACCATTTTCATGAAGAATGTATTTCTTGGATAGATCTTTCAAGGTCTCATACATAGTCAAGTCAATGCCCGCATAAGGGATAATTCCCAAAACAGAAGGTAGCAATCCTCTATAAAAGGCCCGAGGACCCTCTTGAACCCATATATCTCTTGACAGTTTCCCCAAGCTTGGAACTTGTCCACCTTCGCACACACAGGTCTGTAATCGAGTCTTCACAAGATCCATTGGATAAATAGAGGTTTGTGCCATGGCTCCAGCAAATCCACCTGCAATTAGCCGTCCTACAGTTCCTACGTCATGCCGATTTTCTCCTTCAGTGCGACGTCCAATAAAATTCTTCAACATTTCATATGTATAAAACTTAATGGCACTTTCTGGTGCAACCTTCAGCACATTTAGTCCGTTACCCCGAAAAAATCCCAAAAAACGACCTTCCTTCCAAATGCTTTTAACTGCTGGAAAAATGCAAGCACGTGTAGTTTGAACTTGTAAAACCACCTTTAGGCGATCAAGAGGTGCAGTTGCAGTACGAGAAGCTGCTCCAGCAACACCACCTGCAATCAAATATTTTGTTGCATGAATGTGCTTGCTGATGCCTTCAGGAATTACAGCCTGTTCACCAATATCAACAAGAGATACTTTTTCCCAGTACCGATAAATGTTCTCTATCGTAGCCTCATGTGGATAGAGTAGAAGAAAGTCTCTCCATTCCGCAAATGTTATAATTCCATCATTGTCTTTATCAACATGCTCCACAAAACTGGCAAGTTCATCATCGTCAATTTCTATCCCTGCAAAAGTGAACTGCTGTGGCTTATAAGAAGAAAACTTATAATTGGAAATAATCATGAAATGACTCCATGTCACAAACTAAGATTTCAAAAACAAATCTCAGAAGTACTCCAACTAAAAATTCTGATGATATCAAGTGCTATTTCTTCCAAGGAACTTGCACAAATAGTTCGGCCAACAAGATTATCAGCAAATTACAAGCCAACGAAAAATAAATCATAGAGACATAACCACATGGGAAGATTTCTGAGTTTTAGGACTTGAAAACATAATTAAATTTTGGCAAGTGCAAGCCAATTTTTTATCTGAAACTATATAATCTTCCCACCAACATAGAAAGTAGAAACAACAAAAAATAAAGGATGAAACACAGGTGTGATTGTCTTAAGGAATAGAGGGGAACCAACATCTTAGAATTTGCAATCAAACGTTGTTGCCAAAATTATTAATTCCCTTTATTCCCTTAAAGAATAAAGGGAGAATTGGTACTTGCTACCAACTATAATAAGATGGGAGAACTGTTTCCACGTTAATAATAAAGAATTCTTAAAATATAGAGAAAAGAAGATTTTACATAATACATGGTGCTCAAACAAGCCTAATTTATTGACACTGGGATGCATTTCACATCAATCTAACAGGATACAACTCTATTCCGAGTAAACTCTTATATTATATCTATTCGCCTCCAGATAGGCTACAATACTCAAAATCTATCTTGGATCCATAATTCTTCAATAGTTATAGTGCTCTAAGCGAAAGGGGAACTCCCTTCCCCTGATACTGCCATATTTATGAATTGGCACTTTAAAGCTTTAGAAGTAATCCAAGCACAATAATGTATGCAAACAATTACTTGGAACTTCACCTACAAAATAGCTTCCACAAGTAAAATCAGCAACAACTGTTTGTGCTGTACCCAGTGTTTAGATAGTAGCACATTGGACCTTTCTCTGTGCTGATCTGCCTAAGCCTTGATGCACATTATGGTAAGCAGCAACATTAAGAGATTGTCTGATTCTCATTATTTGTCTAAATTTGGGGAAATTACAATAAGGAGAGAGGTAGAATGTGTATTGAAAATGTAAAAAGGTTTGAAATATATGGTTGTAATTGAGCAGTTGTCAAATCAAATATCAAATAAGTGGTAGGTAAAATTATAAATGAGGAGAATAATGAGGATCAAACAAGTTCTAAGCAATACATTGATTATAAATTCCAAAAGTACAAACTAGCAAAGCATTTTAAGTTTTAGTTAAATTAAAAATATAATTTGCAGCTCAAAACTTAAAAGTGGACCAAAAAAGTAGCAAGGTAAATGTAAGAATACCATTATATGAAAAGAACAACTAGCAAATAATAGATCAACAATGGAAGGAAAAGTTTAAAACAATTTAAAGAACCACGTACTCAATAATTTTACCTGCTTTGACTTAAAGTGCAGAGCAAAAATATGATAATGTTGAAGTTAATTCTTTTATGTCATAGATAGCCCTTGATTGGCTGTTTGAAGCTAAAAAGTTGCAACACCACTTGGGAGACTTGCTTAACCAAACTTGGGTTATAAGAGGCCAAGACATCCCCAGTTCCCCACTACACTTTGTTCTCTTTTCAATCCTTCCATTCTTATTTTTTTTGGTTTGTAGGGTTAGGTTGTGTTTAAGATAGCAAAAAACTCAAAAAGGTGAATCTAGTAATAACCATAAGAATAAAACAGTAAACCAATCACCACCAGCTTGATCATATTCTTAACTATCAATTAGCTAAAATCCATTTTGCGGAATCCAAGAACAGGTTTTATGGAGGCCATTAACGGGAAAAAAAAAAGGGATATGAAGTGATAATCTACCAGCCTTGAGAAGAGCATCCAATAACTCCTCAGGCAAAATGCATCCATTATGTTCCACATCGATCGCCTGAAAAATCTTGTACAATTCCAGCTCCTTATCATCCATATACTTCCTAAACTCTTGATAATCCACCCTCCCATCCTTATTTGAATCGTAGACATCTAAAAGCTCTTTTGCATACTTGTAATCAGCCGGAATTTGCATTGCCGAAAGGCCCTTCTCGATTTGATCGGAATCCAAGTACCCCGCATTATTCGAGTCAAAGAAATTAAACAGGCATCGAATCCTTGAATCCCTTTCTTCCTCAGTTTCCCTTAAGGCCAATAGAACATGGTCTAATGATATGGGACCTGGTTTTGGCACCGGGTTGCCGCTTCCGGGCCGGGCTTCTTCTTGGCCCTTTTTGCTTATGGATTCCATTGTAGCTGGGAAACCGACATGGCTCTCCACTCCCCCAGACATAATAACCAGGGAAAATCAACACAAAATCTTGATTTTTCTCTTTTCACTGCATGATATGACAAAAACGGAATTTTGATATGAAAAATACAAAAACGGAATTTTGATATGAAAAATGTTGATTTCTCCTTCCCTTTTTTCAGATCTATGGAGATAATCCGATAGTGTCTATAGATAGATGGAAAGTAGGAACAGAGATCAGATGACTGGTGCGGATGTTTTTGGAGGAAAATCTGTGAAACCGAAAACTTTTTCCGGTCAGAAAAGAGTGAGTCAAAGATAAAAACGTGCGAGAATGCTTATTTATCACGATGGTCGTTTCGCAGTTTTTACTTTTGTTTGTCTACTAGAGGCTTTCTTGTCTTGAATTAAAAAATTTCTAACGCCATGCAATGCAGCCACATGGCATGCCTACACAGAGTCATATCATATGTGAGAGAGAGAGATAAATCATGGGTGTTAAAAAGTTATTATTGATTTAATTACAATTTTACATATTAATTTTTCATTTATTAATTCTACCTATCATAGTTGCTCTCTTTTATTTAATGATGGAAATCACACACTCCTTTATTTGGTTTTGGATATTTGAGTCATGACTCGTGAATATTACAAAATACTTGTGCTAACGTATTGGACATAATCAACTTTGGAATGAGGTTCTTTCATTTTTAGTGACCTTTTTTGTATTCAATTCTAATGCTGTTTAAAGTAATAAATAATAAATTCCTTTATTCCTTTATTTGAAAAAGTAATTGATTATTTTTCAATTGATGATAAACTTTGTATGTTATATATAAAAGTCAAATATTAAAACACGATTCTTTTTCTTTTTCTTTTTTTTTTTTTTAGTTTTTGAAATCCACAAACTTTTTCTTATGATTCCAACTTACATTCTTTTTTTTTTTTAAAATGGATTACAACTTATATTCTAGTAAATCAATCAAAATTAAACCATGAAAAAACCTTTTTTAATCAAATTTTATAAATCTGAGCTGATTAGAAATTGTATATCTACCAAGGATTTTTTTTTTTAAAAAAAAAAAAAAAAAGAGAGAGAGAACTTGAACGGTATGGATTGGTTGGATCCCCACAAAAAGGAAAAGTAATAAAATAAAAAATTCAGGGAAAGATCCGTGGCTTGTTCCGTTCCCAATTACCCCAGAAAAATTGAGTGGCTGTTTGTGACTACGACTGTAATTTATGCTCGAAACTAGTTTTCCCGCATGGTTAGCACTTAGCATTGCTGGCATTCTAGCCCAATAAAGTTTTCCCCCGGTGGAGAAAACAGGTATAATTTGACGGCGTCTGGAAAGGTTATCGCTACAGCTGAAGCATTAAGAGGCGTATACATGGGCAACAAAGAGCGGGCAAAAGAGCGAAGAGAGAAGAGGCACCAAGCGATTTCTGTCCTCCGGACTATCCCTTATTCCGACCACCAAAGGTATTAATTAAGGGGGCAAAAATCGAGAATAAGAAGAGGAAAAAGATGCCTTTTTATTTATTTTATTGGGATTTTGATATTTTCCCCCAGGGGAAGTCCTTGAATGGCAATCAGGGATAAATTAATGTTCTTGTTAATACTGAGGAGTCGCCCTTAATTTTTGATATGGCAATTCTTGAAATTCTCTGTTTATCTCTGCCTAACAATAAGGTTAGGGATTTGACAAAGCAAAGCAGTTTGGCAACACTAGGGTTCAACTTTGTGGGTGCTAACCTTCGTACTTGGATTTGGTTGGAACTTTGCTAATTTTATCTTGAGTGTTTGATCACTTTTGATTTAGCATTTTGAGGGCATCTTTTGTTCCATACCACCTGTACTCTTTAAATGCTTTTGGTCTTGACCAGTTGCTTTTTGTGTTCCATTTTTGTTGGTTTTAGTTTGTGATGTTGGAAACGTGTTGCTTGAAAAGATGTATATTTGTTGAAATAGTGAATACTTTTCAATAAGCTTTTCACTATTTACTTTTTCCCTCTGAGGAAAGGTTGCACAGCTGCTAATACTTAATTGAAAAAACCTACAAATGATGAATGACGGATTAGTTGCTAAACATTTCCTATCCACTCTTCCAGTTTGTGTCATGTGGAATGTGCGATTTGTCCAATCCATGGGTTATACCTAGAATTTCTGTCATAGGGATATGTGGAAGCGAGTTAATTCTTGGTTGAAAAAAAAAAAAAAACGTCTTGTTCAATGATCTAGAGTAAAACAGTTCTGGATGAATTGTTTTATTTTCAGTTTTTGCATATATTAGATTGCAGCTGTCTGTTCGAGCTTAAATGATTTCCAAACTGCCAAGCTAACTAACTCTACTGGTGGATCATTTAGGTTATATCTTGCATGTTGTTTAATCTGTACATCAAGTCATCAAGATGCATATCCACATGTTCAGGCACTGTCCAACCTAAAAGGATGCACATGTATTTGCGTGTCCAACCTAAAAGGATACACATATATTACATAATACTCTGAACGATTGCGCTTTAAATTCTATTTCAAATGATTGATTGATTTTTACAGATGGTGATCTTCAGAGACTATAGCTGTGGTGACTGGGGCAAATAGAGGAATCAGCTTTGAGATAGCACGCCAACTAGCATTGCAGGGATTGACAGTGATTCTAACATCAAGAGAGACACAAGTTGGTGAAGAAGCAGTAGCATAGGTCTTGCAAGAAGGAGGTCTGAGTGCAGTGTTCCATTAATTAGATATTGTTGATCCTTCCTCAATCGGATTGTTTGCAGATTGGGTGAAACAAACTTTTGGCTGTATGGATATACTGGTAAAGGAACTGTTCTGCTTCAGTGCTTTGCTTATTTTTCTGATTCCAGATGGAGCTGAAAATTTTATTACTACCTCCGTCCCATAACGATAGTCTTATATTCCTTTTGTCCGTCTAAAAAATATAGGCCATTTTCTTTAAAAATGTAGTTGAAATATTAATTTTCTTACATGCCCTTGTACATTGTTGTAATAAAATAGAATTATTAAAGTGGAATAATTAATAAATGAAAGGGTATAGTTGGAAAATGATCTTAAATTTCCTTTTCCAATAGCATCAACTAAACTTTTTTGAATTTATGTGAAAATAGGAACTAGGCTATCTTTGTGGGATGGAGGTAGTATTACCTATTAGCTGTCTCTGAAAGTACGAGAAATAGAACCCTTCCTAAATGGGTACTTGGATAAATACCTAGTTTCAGTTGAGGCTAAACATACCATATATTTTGTTTAATCATTTGGCTTGATCCCTGTAAAATCTTGCTGATTACTTTCTACCTCTAGGTGAACAATGCTGGAGTTAATTTCAATGTTGGCTCTGATAATTCTGTGGAATTTGTTGAAAAGGTTGTGGATACCAACTACTTTGGCACAAAAAGTATGATCAAAGCTATGATTCCTCTTATGAGACCTTCTGCTGCGGGTGCTCTTATTGTTAATGTGAGTTCACGACTTTGAAGGCTGAATGGCAGGCGGAATGTAAGACTCTTAGACTCATAGTCTTTCCTTTTACGCTAAACACTGCTATTAGATTTCCATTCTGCTGTTGGCAACAGTTTTTAATTTTTTGGCAGTCTATAAGTTCAACTAGAGCAGGCATTGGTGGATGGTTAGTTTTGCTGTTATGCCGGCAAAATATTTAGATAATCTGGGACTCGATTCTTTGGAAGTCAATGGTTTGTAGACTTGTCTTTGTACCCAGAGCTCGTAAGTTGCTCAATGCTTGGCCATGACTGAGAGATGTTTATCGATTTTGCAGGAAGTTGGGAATCTTTCTTTGAGACAACAATTGCAAGATGACAACTCACTCTCAGAAGAATTTTGCAGAGAATTGGGAATCTTTCTTTGAGACAACAATTGCAAGATGACAACTCACTCTCAGAAGAATTGATCGACCGGACAATGACTACATTCTTAGAACAAGTGAAAGATGGAAGTTGGACATCTGGTAGATGGCCACAAGTGTTCACAAATTATTCTGTGTCAAAACTAGCAGTTAACTCTTACACCCGGCCGATGAATCGGCTACTGTCAGAACGGCCAGAAGGGCAGAAGATATATATCAATTGCTACTGCCTCGGCTGGGTGAAAACGGCCATGACTGCCTGGGCCGGGCACACTAGCCCTGAGGAAGGAGCCGATACTACATTGTGGCTTGCTCTGCTTCCCGACCAATTTGTAAGTGGAATTTTTGCAGAGAGACGTGAGATAAATTACTAAAATCAGAGTTTCACAACACATTACGACAGAAGTTTGAGCTTGCTTTCACTTCGTAACATTTGCATTTGTCAATTGGTGCCATTGATGTATGCCAGATTGTATAATGTACAATAAACGAGTACAAGACATTGCCGATTTCATAAACCATATTGCATCGATTTCAACGAATTAAACATGCATCAAAATGCAGAAGTGAACTGAAAGTACGAAAGTATACATTCCAATGTCAACACCTAGAAAGAGCTGTTGACATAGAAGTATAAGCCAGCAAGTGCCGCAACTCCGACCAGAATTGCAATGGGCAAAGCTTGCCTGCAGAATCGGGTAACTCGATTGAAACCACAATAAAAGAAAAAGAAAAAAAAAAAAAAAAAGACACAAAAGAAGAGGCAAGAAAATGAAGAGAAACTGGTTAGTTTATATGCATGCTTACCCAATGGCCTCATCTCTCTTCATCTGAGCTTTTCGGGCTTTTCGAACATCAGTGTCATTAGCATTTTTGTTCACTGCAGGCTGATACGCCCTGAATCTTCTCTTTGGGGCACCACAAACTACAAAAAGATAATTAGTCAGAGGGCTATTCTGAAACAGTAAAACAAAACAGAATTTGGGCAAGGAAATTACCAGGACAGAAGTAACTATCAGGCAACTTCTCGAAGGGAGTTCTGTCATTGTAAACGTATCTGCAATATCCTCAAGAAAACCCATTAATAATCACAAACAGTCGCAATCAAAAGGAGAACGAACAAAGAAGTAAATAAAAAATCACCCGCAATCACGGCAAATATAGGCCTGTTTGGAGGCAACGCGCATAGAAAATTTGGGCGCAGTAGCAGGAGGAGTAGAAGACAGCTGCTTGGGCATCAAGAGATGAAGAGACGGAGTGAAAAATGAAGATTTGAGAGCAAACGGATTGGATAGAGGCCTGAGGCCTGCATTTCCAGTGAGTGCTAAAGGGGAATTGGCTGTGGCCCCGATGGGAGCCTGCAATTGCAAGGCCATCGTTTTAGTCCTTTGTGGTTCTGGCGAACTCTCTCTCTCTCCTGTGTGTAATTTTCCAATGGGAAGAAGAGATGGTGATGATGATGGGATAAGGGCTATGTGTGTAAAGTGGCGTCCGTTGTCCGAAAGCGTGGCTGTCATGCTTCCCACAGAAATTTCTTCCTCTACTGCCCACGTTGCGGCCCAAATTCATCTTCTACCACATTCTTACCATTCGTCACTCATCCTGTGTCAATTTGAGGTCCAATTTTTGCTAGTAACAGAAAGAAATGGGTTTTCAAAGTTTTTTTTTTTTTTTAATATAATGGTTTTTGAAAGTTTTGAGCTAATCAATTTTTTATTTTATGCATCAATAAGTTAAGTCTAATATGGTTTTGATAATAATACAATTTCGTATGTGTACTGAGATATCAATAAATTATAATTATACATTTATACTCTCATTATCTACTACTATTAACGTAAGTCTCTTTCCAAAACATTCCTAAAGTTTTGCAACAAAACTTCTCAACTTGTGTCGTGTTCATGTCTTGTCTTCAACCGTTGCAATACTTTTATTATATGATGATGGAATACATGGTTTACAAAACATGAGTCATGTATATAATAACCCTAAGTCAGTTTTGCAAATGTAGAAAAAGTAAAAACCTAACTTGTTCAATACTCCAAAATACTGAAGACATCAGCCTTATATATAACAACCCTAAGGTCGATTCATTTACAACTTCTGTGTAGAGCAATAAATTAGACTTCACCACTTAATAAAATGAACGAGATAGCAAATAAAGCCAGACACCTATTGAACATCTTGGCCATGGAAAAACTTTGGGTATTTACAACGCATAGAACTTCTACCACATGGAAATATCCATCAACTGGTGGCAATTTAAAACTTCCTACTGACAACTTTTTCCCCTCCTCTCTACTACATAATTTCTAACAAATGACACAGATATTTTTACGAGTTAAGATATTTCATAAATCGTTAGTTGCCCTCTCAAAGCTAGTTGCATTCTCATTAGTTGCGGCAGCCATTTTGATTGGACAGGTCCCTGGTGAAATTCAGTACAAGTCTAAACAATTCAACCAAATTCATCAAATACCAACCCTCCATTAATGTCCACATCAACCTTTTCTATAACTCTCTTTAAGAACGTCTCCAATGCAAAGTCAATGTGAAATGTCTTAGATGTATATGTGTCAAAGAATATTGATATTACATGTAACATCCCATAAAATTTTAAAAACGCTATAGTTGTATTTTGGATAAAGATTGAATTGTCTCTCGAATTGTGTCAACTATAGCAATTAGTTAGCGAATTTTCAATCGGTACTAAGAGTACCCTAGTATGTTTTGACAAAGATTGAATAGCTCCTTAAGCTTGTAACAACTAATCCAATCGGTTAGTTGGCTTGCTCAAAAGAATGCTTGAATTCAATCGGTGAGTAGATTTGTCAAAATTGCCTAAAAAATAAAAAATATGGTGCTTGCTTAGTGCGACCCAAACCATAGTGACCTAATTGTAGATGCACCTTAAGTAGACGGACTCATTAAGCAAAAAATGAAAAAAATCTAGAGGACACTTGGCCACTTGGAAAACTAACCATATGAATAAAATTAGAGAACACTTGGCATCCTTCATCCTTTTGGCAAGAAAATATCCCAAACTTCTAATTGGACTCTTTATCATTGGCTAATTACAAAATTATCTAGGACAATTGGACAATTTTTCATAGGTGGAACTCAAGTTTTTCTCCAAAATACTTAAGAAATTCGTCCATAAATGAGTCTAGCCATAGAACGCCATGAAAAAGCTCCCAAAACACCCTCTTGGCACTTGAAACAAAGCCCTCTTTATACATATATAGAACCCCTACTTGAAAGACCACTTTGCTCAAGAAATATCAAGATTTTGGAGACATATTTCCACCTAAAGTTATCCAAGAACCTTTGAAGCAAACAAAACAAAAGGTGAGTAACCAATGTTTTGGTTTCCTTGGCATGCATATATTTTAAAGAAAATCATGTATTTTGATGCAATACTATGACCAAAAACAAAGTATTTTATTGCATTTGAATGATTCGTATTGCTCTACCCATCTTGTATTGGCTTTGCTTTGCTTTATTTGCATACTATGACCTATTTAATGATTCTGACAATGATTGAGAATTACTTGAAAGCTTACATGATTTGATGCCAAGAATGGGAATGTGATGACCTGCCATGCTATTTTTAAACTTCAACATTTACCTGTCAAAGTCGAAGGTGTGATATGTTAAGTCGATGTCAAATTTGGACTAAGATGAATTTTTTTTTTTTTGAATTACCATTTAAGCCATTAAATAAGTTTGGGTTTGATATGGAATTATATTAAAAATTTGGTAGTTAAATGAAGAAAGCAAGAAATTGAAGGCTTTGGATGAAATTTTCCTGATCTAGATATTTCTCTTGGACTTGGGCCAATTCATACATCCATACCTATGAGAGAGAGAGAGAGAGAGAGAGAGAGAGAGAGAGCGAGCCGATAGAGACAAGAGAGAGGCGTTGGGAGACCAAACGAGAAGAAGGAAAATTTTGGAAAAAATTGAAGATGGAAATTAGAGAAATCAAAAGAGGAGAACAAGGAACAATGATGGTATGTAAGTAATTCTCACTTTCATGCTTTGACTTCATATAAATTTTTAGGGTCAATTCTCTTCAAGAGTTAAGAAAGTTTCATAGAATTGAGTAGTCGATTTTGACTTAGTTTTCTATTGGTTTAAATGTTGTGAATTATTCTTAGACATGAGATTGGAATTAAATAAAGGCTAGAAGGGAATTATGTAGAGTTAATATATGAAATTATGGTTTAGAAAGGAACAATGAAAGCTGAATTTCTTGAAGAAGTTTTCTTTGGAACTTTAGAGTGAATTCTATAGTATTTTGTTAAATTAAATGAGGTTGTTGGATTAATTGTAAGAAAGAAAGCCATATCTTTAATAAAAAGAGAAGCATAAGAGATTAGGATTAAATTCTATGAAGCCAAGAATATATTTACAAGTTTAACAAAAGAATCAAGGCTGGAATTTGATTATGTAAGGTTGGTTCTGCCCCTCAACTTTGGAGGGTCATAAATGATAGTATATGTTGAATTTTAGCAAGATACAAGTTGAAAAATGATCTCCTATCATCCGGAATTCGAATGACACTGTTTAGAGACCGGTAGGAGTTTTTATGACATGTTTTGTAAAAATGGTCACTGGGTACCCGAGGACAGATTTTTAGGAGGTTGAAAAATATTTTGGCATTCCCAACTTAGTATTCTTGAGCTCAATTTCATAAATGATGAACTTATATGAGTCTTCTAAATTCTAGGAGAATTTCGTAAGCATACGACACAATTCTTGATTTTAAAATGGTTTCAAATATGCTTTGCCCAAACAGGAAAACTAAACAATCCTTACTTAAAGAGTCGAATTACGTTTTGATTCAGCAAGTGGTACACATTGTTGATGGAATAGTTTACTAAGTGTAGATGTGACAGCCTCAATCTCACATCGCTTGGGTAGAGAAAATGAGACCAGTTTATAAGTCATGAGACCCATTCCATCTGACATGAGGCCTTTTGAGCAAGAACTCAAGAGCAAAACCGTGAGGGCTAAGCCCAAAGCGGACAATATCATGTCAAAGTGGAGCGGGTCGTTACAGATGGTATCAGAGCAGAGCCCAACCGGAAGTATGGCCAACGAGGACGTTGGGCCCCTTTAGGTGGGGTGATTGTGACAGCCTCAATCCCACATCGCTTGGGTAGAGAAAATGAGACCAGTTTATAAGTCATGAGACCCATTCCATCTGACATGAGGCATTTTGAGTAAGAACTCAAGAGCAAAACCGTGAGGGCTAAGCTCAAAGCGGACAATATCATGTCAAAATGGAGCAGGTCGTTACAGTAGAAATGAAGGTTTTGAGGATATTTGTCAATAACTCAAAGAATCTTTGGAAACATTGAGTTAAAGAAGTGAATAACTAATACTTTGATTCTCTTTTAGTATTTATGATGTTTTGATACAATAAGCATGATTTTTGATTGAAGTATTCCATAAGATAAACATGGACTTTGATGCATTAAAAATAAAGATTGATTATTGCATTTGAATCATTAGTTGATGCTCTTCTCATTTTGTATATGCTTTGCTTTGCTTTGTTGCCATACTAGGAGCCATCTAATGATGCCGAGATGGGCGACGATTAATGTGGTATTTGCTTTGTTTGGAATTCTGGTAGGGGTCAACAGGGATTCGAATGTGGATCCGCTTAAATGTACATGACCATGATTGAATTGATATGAATCTTGCGCGCACCACGGGTAGTAGTTTAACTAGTGATAGGGCTCTTTTGTGCATTTGAAAGCTTTGTGCATTCAATGATTTTCGTGAAAATAAATCTTTTAAATGAAAGGTCAATCAGAGGGTTTTCGTTACTCACTGAGTACTTCGTACTCATTCCCTTCTTTTACAATTTTTGTACATGATTGAAGATACGATATTTGAAAAGTAAGGCAAGTCACGAGTTGGAGCATGCTCGCGAATAGGAGTAGAGTTTTGCATGTAGTGAAAGCTTATCTTTCGAGCTAGTAGAAATGCAGGTATGAACCTCATACTTTTTGTATTTATAAGCATGCCCACTTTCCTATAATATATATTTTCACACGTTACAATATATACGATGAAATGATTTAAAGCTTACTTTTTAAGGTAAAGACTTTCCAATGATTTAGTTTGCTTTGGTAATTAATGAGATATCCCTATTAATATAGCTTGTTGTGTTCTTTACATTTTATTGAAAGATCTAGTTTTAATAATTCTTTAAAATTGAACAACTTGCTAGATTAAGTAATTAGCCTTATCGAATGTTAAATTCTATGTGACAAAAACAAATTTGTCTATTTTGTACGTCCCGTCCCCGCTGTTTATATTGATACTTTCGCTAAAGAATTTGTTCACCTGTAACACTTCGAGTACTTCTCTACGTTAATAGTGGCATCTTAGGAATAATAATTGGTTTTCACCTATAAGTAATCGATGAATAAATCTTATAATTGGATGACTAGTTGAGACATTTTATAAGAATTTGAAGACATTTTGTTTGTTTGATGATTACTCGAATATATGTCAATTACCCCATTGGTTACAGAAAATTGCTAAAAGAACGACTAAGTTTAATCAGGTAGTAAATTTTGAGACCAAAAAGATGCTTAAAGTAAAAATGTGATGTCTCATTAGTATAGTAAAAAATACAAGGACTTAATTATATAGTACAATAGGTAAAAAGGTTTACTAAGAAATAAAGGAAAAATCTAAGACACTTGTATCCAATAAGCTTTTTCCATATGAATCGAATCCATAACCCACATTTAGCATCTTGATTTACTAAGAAGAATTCTTATACCTCCAAATTGACTCATTGTTATAGGATAAGTAAGAGCCTTTTCATTGATGGAACTCAAAGACTTTAGAAAACAAATAGGAAAAATTCGTCCATAAATTATACATGGTTTTGAACACTACCAAAAGACCTTCAAAAGCCCTCTTTTATCTCTTCAAACAAAGCATATTTCATATACATATAGAATTCACATTCTAAAGGCTATTTTGCTTGGATATACCAAGAAATTGAAGGTGTTTTGCCACGCACTAACATTCACTCAACTTTAAAGATATAAGAAGCCAAAGTGAGTAATTCATTACTTTGCTTTACTTACATACATAAGTTTCAAATAAATTCCAAACAAAGGTATGTGTTTTGGATATTGTAAAAATATTTTCTTGCATAAGATTTACTAGAGTCCCTCTACCCATTTTGTATCATTTGCTTTGATTTGAACCATGTTAATTGCTATGGATTAATGAAAGATTGGAAATTCGGGAAAAGCTAATCGAAAATTGCTATAAATCTATTGTGTTGCCACTACCATATTGGTATTTGAAAGGCAATAAGGCGCCATAGGTAGGAGGAACTTCTAGTATTCGGGCCCTATAATGTTCTTAATGTTCTTAAGATTGTAACATGGAATGATTTTTATAACTTTTTTGTAAACCAAAATAATGTATTACTCACGAGGTATTTTATACTCATTTTGTATGTATTTAACATTTTGTAGATGATCAATCGAAGGATACATGAAAAGCAAGCCGAGGAGTGGAGGCTATCTCACGACGGGAGTAAGATTATACATGTGGTCGAGACGGATGCTTGGGCCTATTATGAGGATGAACCAATATTTGTAATGTACTTAGGAACCACTTATGAGTTTGAGATCTTTTGTGCCTACACTCTTTATTTTTTGTACCATGACAAGATTACAAGAGATAGGCCTGTGTTTCTTATTTAATATAATAGTTTTTAAAGAGGTAATGATAGAAGTAAGCCAAGTATAGGTAGAAACTTAAATAAAATTTGACTTGTATGGGGTCAATATAGATGAAGCTTTTGCAAAAAGATCGGGAGTCCTATTTTCACATATAAAGGCCTCCCAAGCTTGTGTTCGGTTATAATTTATAAAGTGACTTTTATTTAGTGTATGTCTTGTTTTTTCATATATATTAAACATGAAGAGTGATTCTCATAATATAGAATTAATTTAGCTTAAGTATATAAACAAATTTTCTTCAACATCATATCGTCTAAGGAATAAAACATAGTAATTGATTGACAAGTATCGTCCCTCGCTAAAATAAGAGTTTAAAGTTTGTATTTAAAACGCTTCTGATGTTGATTACTAAAATATAATATGTAAATCCATGAATTAACGAGGGGCTTGACATTACCGATATAAATAATTCGAGAATATTGAAATTAGTGGGGGTGTGACACTTAATATTATATGGCCATGATCAAAATGACATTGCTTGCGCGCTACGGGTAGTAAGTAATCTAGTGACTGAGCCCTTTTGTGCATCAAAAGGTTTGTGTATTCTATGTTCCTTGAACTTGTGATTGAAAATGATTTATTGCAACCATGTGGCAAATCAAAATGTTGAGTTACTCACTGGGTACATCGTGCTCACTCTGTGTCTTATATTATTATTTTATAGATGATCAACCAAAAAACCTATGAACGCCAAGCCAAGGAACGGATAATGTATCCGGGTCAAAGTAGGATATTTCATATGGTGGGGACCGACTTGTGGGTTTGTTATGAAAATGCACCTTTGTTCCTAATGTATTTAGGAACAACTTATGAGTTTAATATATTTTGTGCCTACACATTTACTCACTTGACTTATGATTAGATTATGAAGGATAAGCCAATGATTTACACTTAATGTAGTAGTCCAATAAGATGGGGAAAGTTAGAAAGGTAAGTATGAGTATATACATAAGCAATGAGAAACTTAGTATGTAATATAAGAATAAAAAATAGATTTGTATGGATTGGATGCCTAATTTTCCATGTAAAGGTTTCTAGTCCTTTGTCTCGGCCGGTTTAGCAATAAAAGTTTTTATTAAATAACTTGTCATGTGTGCTTGATTTTCTGTTTTAATCTAGGCATGAAAAACAACCGATAGCATAAGGAGCCAACTCAACCTAGTAATAATATGAAAACCTTACAAACAATCCCATATGATAGCTAAGGAAGTTAATGTTTCATTCTAAGGTACTTCATTGTTGATCTAATTTAAAGTAGAATAAAATTTCATAGAAATAGTACAATGACTCTTTGAAATTAATTGACTTATTAGTTTGGCACGTCTCGTCACTCGTTAATATAAAAATTTAATAAGGCAATACTAAAACTTCCACTACTACATAGAGAAAACAATTCAATAATATTCTAACAGGGGCATGACATTACATTTAAAAAATTTTCTAATGCAATAATGTCAATATTGTATAGGGCTAATTTCACAAATCGTCCCCAACCTTTCAATTTAGTATTGATTTCATCCCCAACCTTTGTTTTGTCACCCCACAGCCCCCAATCTTTGATAAATATGCACAAATAGTCTATTTTTACACTAGTCCACCAAAATTTTAACAAAAAGATGAATATACCCCCTTAAACTTTTTAAATTTTTTTGAAAAAAGGATTGAAAATAATAAAAAACTTAAAAACCACACCACCCCACCCCATGTCTCCCTCCCCCTTCGACGGAAGTCCGGCTGCCTGCCGCCAGAGCCGGAACTCCGACTGCCAAAATGGGAGGGATTCTCCTCCTATTTGTGCTGCTCCGGCAGTACAAATGCTGCCGAAAATGGCAGCAAAATATACTGTCGGAGCAGCACAAATGGGGGGAGAATCCTCCAATTTTAGCCATAAATGCTGCCGGAAATGGTAGCAATTTTGGTGGCATTTTCGACAGCATTTGTGCTATCGGAGCAGCATAAATAAGGAGAAGAATCCCCCCATTTCGCTGTTGGAGTCCTCCCTATTTCGCTGCCGGAGCAATACTGCAAAAGCTGCCTGAAATGGCAGCAAAATGGGAGCAGCATAAATGGGGGTGGAGAATCCCCCTATTTTTCTGCTGGAAATGGCAACAAAATGGGGTGGATTCTCCCTCCTACTTTGGTCGCAAATGGCAGCAAGGCAGCAATTTTGCTGCCATTTCCGGTAGCATTTGTACTACCAGAGCAGCACAAGCTGGGGGAATTCTCCCCCATATTTTGGCCACAAATGTTGCCAGAAATGACACCAAAATTATTTTGGTGCCATTTCTGGCAACATTTGTGCTGCTGTAGTAGCTCCCCCCTATTTTGGCCGCAAATGCTGCCAGAAATGGTAACAAATTTTCTGGCATTTCCTACTGCCGCAGCACAAATGGGGGGCCTCATTTCACTACCGGAGTCCCCCTATTTCAGCTGCAAATGCTGCCGGAAATGGCAGCAATTTTGCTGCCATTTCAGGCAGCATTTGTGCTTCCGGTGCAGTACAAATGGAGGATTCTCCCCCTCCCCCATTTTGGCCGCAAATGCTGTCAGAAATGACAGTAAAATTTCTGATAGCATTTGTGCTATCGAAGCAATACAAATGGGGGAGGACAAAAGTACTCAGTGAATAACAACATGTATTGGCCCACGCAAAACAATATTGAAGATGACATTTTTATGCACAAAGAAGGTCATTCACAAAGTCAAAGATATGAAGCCCGGACACATCACTAGTTTAGCCTCTACCCGTAAGCCATACAATTTAATAACAGATCAGAATGGCTGAGACCATATAGCAGGGCCATAATACCATAAAACAATTCAGATAGCAGAGCAAACGGGTATATGGCGTCACCAGCGATGGCTAAGAGTAAAGAACAATCATTTATCCACGGACAAGTGTGCTCACTTAAGTATCGAATGCCAAATCGATACAATAGAAGTATAGGAAGCAATTACAATCAACTATTGAATAAAGAGAATTATAGGAGATATGAGATTCGAAGGGGGAGAGTCAAGGCATGCGTTACTCACCTTTTTAATTTCATCCTAACTACTCGATGATCTTTCTTTATTTTTGAAATAATATCCTTACTTGTCTCTCCAATTAGATACTAGGATTTTATACCACAAATAGGCAACAATATATATATATATATATATATATATTCATAGGGATGAAGGGTCGGTGGCGGTGGTGTGTGAGGAAACCTTTGGAGCCCTTTTATAGAGTTTAAGAATTAATTGTATTTAATTAGCTATTGAAATCCACTAATAACAAATCTAACAAGTGTCTTAGACACTTGGCTATATTAGCAATTAACATGGCATGGTTTTGACATTTGGTAAGATTATCTCCATTTATTAATTACAAAAGTATCACATGCCTTAAAACTTGGCAAATATAGCAATCAATTAATTTACAAAAAGGACAAGTGTCTTACTAACTTGGCATAACTACCACCCTCTATTTATTACAAAAATAGCATATGTCATCTAACTTGGTAATTTTATTTTAAATTTTCGTGGGATGTTACAATTTTACTGCCATTTCGCTGCTATTTCAGGCAGCGAAATGAGGGGATTCTCCCACCTTATTTTGGAAGCAATTTTACTGCCATTTCGAGCAGCATTTGTACTGCCGGAGTAGCACAACTGGGGAGAGAATCCCCCCATTTCCGGCAGCAAAATGGGAGGATTCTCTCCCCATTGCGGCTGTCGGAGTCTCGGCTGCCGCCGGACTTTCGACGAAGGGGGAAGCGGGACGTGTGGTGTGGTGTGGTGTGGTGTGGAGTGGGGGTGGGATGGGTTGGTTTTTAAGTTTTTTATTATTTTCAGTTATTTTTTAAAAAAATTTAAAAAGTTTAAGGGGTGTAATCGTCTTTTTATTAAAATTTTGGTGGAATAGTGTAAAAAGGGACGATCTGTGCATATTTATAAAAAGGTTAGGGGCTGTGGGGTGACAAAACAAAGCTTGACAATGAAATCGAGATTAAACTGAAAGGTTAGATATGATTTGTGAAATTAACCCTATTGTATATTTGTCAAGTTATTATTAGATATTTTAAAAAAAAGAAATAAAAAGAAATATGCCAATGTCATGACATTATCTATTATAATGTCATCTCATGACATTATCTATTATAATGTCAAGTATTTAATATGTCAAATCATCATATTTTTACCAATTGTCATATTATTCTATAGCTATAACTATATATTAGAGATGCTTTAACATTCCTATCCCTTCATCATTAATTATGCATTGGTTGAGGGGCTATTACGAAGAGTTGAATTTAATGGTCTTGGGATACCCAGCGCGACACATAATTATCATGTTTCAGTTATATATTATGATATAATAATTTGTGTGAACTTTTCTTAATAATGTAATAATGCATAGTCACATGTCTCAAATCTAAGAATTAAACATTCATTATAATGCAAAATATCATAACCGGTTGCCAAAGCAACCCTAAATATACTGGAAAAGTAGTTCTACACCTTATCGCATCAACTTGGTTGTTGGAGACAAGTAACAATAGCCTGTATGAAATTTCAATATTGTTCAAGTTCAGTCAAATAATAATCAAAATCATAAGTCAAATTTCAGAAAACTACCCCCACCACTTAGGACCCCACCAAGATTGAGTACACCACGTTAAGCTAATAAATGTAGCACCTGACTTCCATTTATTCTCCATTATACACTACAACTCACTGCTATGTTCCTGATCTATAGATTTCCAAGTTTTGATCTTTCAGTTCTGTGGGCAAGTTAACTAAGAAAAAAAGAGGGCTGCCATTCATTCAAGATCTGAATCAAGAAAATAATGGAAGGCAAAGAAAACTTAATGGGGCATCAACAAACCATGAAAGAAGAAGGAATTACAGGTGATGCAGTACAAGAAGATAAAAATACTGAGCAAGAGACCAAAAGTATGGCTTACCAGGTTCTCACCGTCACTGATTATTCATATTTCAACTACCATTTCTCCACCATGCAGTTTAAGTGCAATCAATGACTAGGTTTTATTGTCCCCCACCGGGGGGGGGGGGGGGG
>CAVNYN010235552.1:146285-160079 GCA_963692815.1 Nyctanthes arbor-tristis
TAACCCCCACCAACCGCCCCCCCCCCCCCCAAAAGTTTCAGAGTTGTCAAGAATCAATACAAGAAGAAGCAATTACATTTGAGGGAATTGATAAGATTACAGAGGAGGAGAAGAAAAAACTGTCAGTCTTGAGAGCTAAGGTTGAAAGCCAAGATCCATCTTCACAGGTTCTGATCACTACCTTCTCAAATTACATGTTTGGATGAGCTTAATTAAAATTATTTTCTACTATTTTCTATAAGCAAGTTGACTTCAAAAGGACCACACGTTTTAGCTTTGGACGAGCATTTTGTGAAGGAGCAAATTCCCCTTAGCTTCTTCAGTGCTTGGGCCCGTCCCGAGCTAATTTAACGATTCAACGGAGGAGAAGACTCTTCACGTTAACTCTGTTACAGGGCATGAACAGTATATATTTTCTGTTGGTCATGCTAATTAATGAATAATGCATTTATCTGGTCAGTCTAGTTGTCATCTCTTTATTGACCATTGAATAAATAAGAACTCTCATGTATTTATATATATCAACTCATCCTCCAATGTAATGATAACAACTAGACTGGAGACTAGATAAATAACATCACTCTTAATTAATCTCTAGTTTTTCACACTTAATTATGTTTTTGCACAAATAATAAGAGGTTCCATGTTAATTAATAAATAGATCCCTATTTCGTTATTTCAATGAAATTTACAGCTTTTGTTATTCCTAATTGGGTAATTGGCATAAAAGGTCCTGCTTGTGGAATTCTTTTAATTGGTCCATACTTTTAATTTTATGGTAGTTTCATCCATAGCTTCATATTTCTTTTGTGGAGTTTATTCTCATGTCAATTTGTGTTTAATTTTCTCTACTTTTAGAAGGCCTTTTTTTTGGTCTAATCACAGTTCAAAATATAAAATATTTTCAAATAAAGTTCAAAAATAATTAGTATGGTTGAAAACCAATTAAAATAATTTGCGTTACTAAAAAATTAGGGATGACTATTTTTTCCTAATTAATTTGGCACCTTAACCTTATAGGCAATTTTTTAAATTTTTAATAGTGAATGGTTTCAAAATGTCCTTTTGAAAATGGAAAAAATTATAAAAATGTCCTTGTAAAAATAGAGAAAATCAAAGAAATTAAGGATGAATTATGCAATATATATATATATATATATATATGAAGGTAGTGATAAAATCGTAGTGTTAAAAAAAGAAAAAAGAAAAAAAGGCTAGTTACCATTTACACCTTTGGCGCCAATCACCCTTCCTAATTTTACAGCTTGTTTGTAAAATTCATTAATAATTTAGACTTGTCCTTTTCTGCAAATTAAGACTTACATTCAATAGCGACGTGAAAGTGATGGAAATTCAACAGTGTAAAGCCCGTGACACGTAAAGTAGAACACCGAACACAGCTGGTAAACGCTCTAATTTGATATTAATAAGAGGATAATAACTGGTGGCACACTTTTTGTACAATCTATGGCCCCTTATTTAAACGGGCGTTTTTTCTTCAACTACTAAAATACATCTCCCTTATTAATATGTTCTTATAAATTAGTTTCTAATATCAACGGCTTGTGTCCTTATAGTACCTACCAAAAGCGTGATGTGGTATAATAGAAATTCAATATATGTCACGTCTTGATACGCACCCCTTAATTCCCATTCCAACCCCTTATTCATTGGCGCTACAATAATGGCATTAGAAACTTTTTGCTCCTTCTTGTTACTGCATATTAGTCACATGAAACAATAAGTGTACGTGGTAGGACATGACTGTTCAATTGATTATTGACTTTGAAAAAAGAATTGTTTACAAATAAATGTAGGGGAGAAAGCATTAAATAAAAAACCTTGCTCTTTCTTTCACGAAACTGCATAAAAGGTCAGCTATAATTTGATGGATTTTTAAATTATCTCGTTTCTCGGCTATGCAAATCAATTTTTTTTTTTTTTTGCCCTCTTGTTCTGTTGATGTATAAATTCAAAATAAGGTATCAGTAAAAATTAGTATCATGAATTGTCAAAAATTCCTCTGGATTGATGAGTATTTATGTACCTTAATAATGATCATATAATAATTAAAAGGTGTCCAATTTTTATCCAAATGGTACACCATTTTGCAGGATATAGATGATTTAACTATGAGAAGATCTTCTCAGAGCACGCGAACTAAATGTAGAGAAAGCATCAGCAATGTTGTTGAAAAACCTCGAATGGAGACGCACATTTGTTCCTAAGGGTTTCATTGAAGCTTCCGAGGTTCCAAATGAAATAGCTCAGAACAAGATGTTTATCCAAGGAACCGATAAAAAAGGGCGTCCCATAGCTGTCGTCTTTGGTGCTAGGCACTTTCAGACCAAAGGAGACGAATTCAAGCTTCTGTTGTCTCTCGATCATATAATTAATTAGAGAAGCATTTCTATTTCTAAATATGTATTTGAATGTCCTGTGTTCAATTTTTCCAGGTTTTCTTGTCTTTGCATTGGACAAACTATGTGCAAGGTACTGCATGCATTCTCTTCGACTTTATTCTGTTTTAAGTTATCTCCTTATAAAACAAATTAATTTTTAATTAGGATGCCTGCTGGACAAGAGAAATTCACAATAATAGGAGATCTTGAAGGCTATGGATATGCAAACAGTGACGTTTCGTGCATACCTCGGATCTATTTCCATATTACAGGTTTGTCGCACCTCAGAGTCGGTAATAACAAACAAGATTTTAGCTTCTTTTTCGTCTTTAGTGCTACAATCTACTCTTCCGTTTTCTTTATTGCAGGATTACTATCCCGAAAGACTTGGAAAAGTGTTTGTTATTCATGTGCCTTATATATTTACAACTGTTTGGAATATTATTTACCCATTTATTGACCAAAATACCAAACAGAAGGCAAGTTTTTCAAAATTCTTAAACTTGTTAACTTGTGTTTTGTCTTTGTCACTCAATAGACAGTAATTTTATGACACTTGCTGGAAGTATCATAACAATATTTTCCGAAGGTGCTAGAAAATGGAGCACAAAATGACACACATATAAACCTCAATAGCTTAGTATTTCGATTTTAGAGTCTAGAGTTTCAGTTAACGTGTCAAGAATCAACAGTTAACTTCTTGAAAATTTCCTACCTTCATTTATGTGTGCTCTGTCATGCCAATGTTGCGTCTTGTCCATGCAGATTGTCTTTGTGCAAAATAAGCAACTCAAGTCTACTTTGCTTGAAGACATTGATGAAAGCCAGCTTCCAGAAATTTATGGAGGAAAATTGAAGTTAATTCCCATCCAAGATGTCAACTAATCCTTTTAAAGGGAACAGTAACCTACCCAAGTGTATCTTATATATTTTCTCCCCAAGGAACGGTAGTGTTATTAAACCTCGAGATTTCATATTAAATACCTTGTTAAGATGAGTAACTCTTGGTGTTATTATTGTTGTTGTTGTTATTATTATTATTATTATTATTATTATTATTATAATATCGATGGCATATCTTGGTGATCAATCGTGAGCTAGAAGTTTGTTTGGTGAACCGTGATCTTCTATCGACCCCTGTGGGGGCAAAAGGACAAAGCGCAAAACGGTCAAGCAAAATTTAATTAATTAATTAATCAATCAATCAAATAAAGAAACGCAAAGCAGCGTTTCCGTACACTGCATCGACCATTACGTGTCGTCAGATGATAGGACCCCTTCATTACAGCTTTGGTTGACCAAACAGGACAATTGTCATTTTTTCCGCTGTTCGTTCACACATGTCATGTTCAATTCACCAAATATTTTGTTGAAAATAAAAAATGAATGATTAATTACCTTAAAAATAGGTATTTATTTGTCTCACATTATAATCTATTTATATAAAAAAATTAAATAATTAATTTTTTTTAAATATACAGTTAGTCTAACTACTAATAACTTTGAATTAGTTTTGAATAAGGATATATTAGAGAATTAAATGAAAATAGGCCAATTGTCATTTTTATTTGTCACATATTATAGTCGATTTACATAAACGAGATTAAACAATAAATTTCTCTCTTAAATATCCCTTAATCAAAAAATTAATTAATTTTTAATACATTAAATAGACCTAGTCTTGAATCTTACAAAATGAGGGGTATATTAGACTATTTAGTGTGAATTTTGTTTTTCAACCACATTAAATCACTTTTCTTAATCTCCACACAAGAAATAATTGGACATTTTTTTATGAGACGGAGGGAGTATTTCTTAATCCGCGAGATTGTTGACAGGGCCCTAGTTTTATAGGATGGAAGTAGTATTAGTACGTATTAGAAAATTTTCGTAAGAGTTTAAGTACTTTGGGCATATTTTATTAGAAAAATGTGACGTTGAAAATGATACCTAGAAGTCCTAAAAAGAAATGCTCCATAAAATGAGCCCATTTTCAATGGAACATCTTGATTAACGCCTTTTTTTGTGAAGAAACACTACCAAGATATACCTAAGTATTAGTTGAACGAATACATGGTGGAGAGAAGAAAAGTTACACATACTTCAATATTTTATCAAAATTATTGTGCTTGTTTGATTCTCATTAGACATACAAATTATAATTTCACCTTATTACTGATTTGATAATTATTTAGTTACGAGTACACACTTCAAATACCAAATAAATCTCTACTAAACATTCATTTTTCATTATAATCCACATCCATTAGTTTGAATCAAACAAGCACTTAAGAAAGAAATGTTTCAATTGGTTTCGGCCGTCACATAGGTAACGAAGGAAAAAACTCATTTGGACCCCGTGGATTATCACTTATAATTAAAGTGTTGTAAAAAGCTCGCTTAAGCGGCACATATACTTGCAGTTTACTTTTTGTTAGGCTTTATGTTTTATTAGCACATATTAAGCACATTTTTATCATGTCTTGGTATATTTGGGTGCACATAACTTTGAAAAGAACATGATATACAAAAATTATTAATTGGATGAACATATGGGGAAGAAGGGTTACATTATATATAATTCGATATGTCATGTCATTACATTAACTAAAGACAATGGTGAAAGAATATCTGAATTGGTTTCGACCTTCACGTAGGTAAGGAAGGAAAAAAAATCATGCGGAGCCGTGGAAGGAACAGGCTTTTAAAAGCATAATGGGTTTGGCAGTGGTACGAGTGGTGTGTCGAAGAGATATGATGACAAATGGCTAATAAGTACAAAATTGAGATATGGTTAATTAATGCTGCTTTTCCCTAATGAATGAACCCCAAAAGCCCTGCCCCAAAAGAAGAGCCTCTACATTCAGATTTCAGGCTACTTTAATTGTACTTGCCCTTGTCCCTTTTATTATTTGGGTAATTGGTGTGAAAGGACCTTAACGTTTGAGGTTATTGTGTAAAAGAACCTTATCGTTTTTATTTTAACAAATTAGACATTAATCTATCACTGTTCATACAGAAAAAGACTCTGTCATTTTTGTCTTGACAAATTAGACCATAACCTATCACTATTCACGCGACAAAGGACCCTTCGTCTCTTTCGGTCAAAACTCTTGTTAACTCGTGTATATTCTTCCACACTCAGTAGCTTAATAATGATATTTATATATTTTAAAAATTACAATATATTTTTTCCATCTCTTATAATAGCATATCTAATTATTATTGTTATTATTTATTATTATAATTATCATATTTTGATATATTAAAACTCAGTGCTGATTTACCATTGGATATTTAGTCGTATTAGGAAATAATATGACGTGTCAAATAGTACATATTTAACATACCACATAAACATCTGGCGGCATATTTGATGTTCATTTATGTTAATTTTTATAAACCGTGGGGTTCAAATATGAAAATGATATGCTACTAGACGTTTATGTGGTGTGTTAGATATGTACTATTTGACAGTCTATATCATCTCCTAATACGGTTAAATATCTAACAGTAAATCAGGAATGAGTTTTAATATATCAAAAGATGATAATAATAACAATAATAATTAGATATGCTATTATAAGTGGTGGAAAAAACATATTGTAATTTTTAAAATATATAAAAATCATTGTCAAGCTACTGGATATGGAAGAATATACACGAGTTAATAGGAGTTTTGACCGAAAGAGACGGAGGGTCTTTTGCCGCATGAATAGTAATAGGTTAGAGTCTAATTTACTAAGACAAAAACGATAGAGTCCTTTTCCGCATAAACAGTGATAGGTTGACGTCTAATTTGCGAAAGTGAAAACGATGGGGTCCTTTTACACAATAACCTCAAACGTTAAGGTCCCTTTGCGTCAATTACCCTTTATTATTTCTTGAGATAATCTCTCCATTTTTCACTCCCACCTTGCCAACTTTGTTCACTTACTGCCAAACCTACTTAGTCACCTCCCAACTACCTCAAATTTTTCATTTTTTATTTTTAACTGTGTTGCCTATTAGGTTCTTCAGCTCTGGAAATAAGTCAATATATAGGCAATAATAAGAACTTTAACAAAAAGACCCTACAACACAATAATAACGTCACCAAGAGAATCAAACTTAAAAGACACATCATATATATATATCATATGTATGTTATTCTGTATCTCTTTTACCGGAAACTCCAAAAAAAAAAAAATCACGCCAAGCTCCATAACATATGAGACACGAGGTGAAACAACGAGGATAACTAATCCGTCAACTTTTCTACTATACCCCAAATTAAACATCACTTGCACTGTGGGTAAATTCAAATCAGACAAAGTAGAATTCAGATCACCGTACTCTAAAAATGACATTAATATTAGACTTTTGCATTATTGTTGTGAAAAATGCATGAATCATATGGGATCTCCCAAACCTTGTCATAATATCATGTTACAGAGTCTTACATATAATTAATTATTACATGTTGAAATGGAACTGCAGTAAGTACAGTCTAGTTTGTTTCCAACTATTCATTCACTCCCTCTGCATGCAACAAAATCCAGAGAGCAATGCAACAGTAAAACGTACGTACAGTATCATCAGTATCCAAAAGCAAAAGCACATTGCTATTCAGTTATAAAATTCAGCTTCCCAGACCCAGAACTATTATATCAGTGATATCCTATTTCTCCCCTTCCGGTTTCTAGCTTGCAAGCCAATGGATCCTGATGCATTCCCTGGAAGCTTGTTCAAATGGGACCCTAGAACCGTCACACCACCACTAAACCGGATGTTTGAAGCGGTGGCACCAACAGCACCTCCGCCGCCGCCTCCTCAGCCGTTGCAGTCCACGTTTTCCATGAGAGCAAGGGAGTTAGGAGGGTTAGAGGACTTGTTACAGCCTTATGGGATCAGATATTTTACTGCTGCTAAAATAGCAGAGCTTGGATTCACAGTTAACACACTTCTGGACATGAAGGATGAGGAGCTTGATGAAATGATGAACAGTTTGTGTCATATCTTTAGATGGGATCTTCTGGTTGGGGAAAGATATGGTATCAAGGCGGCTGTCCGGGCTGAAAGGCGGCGCCACCATCTCCTCCCCCGTGACTCCGCGAATGCCCTTGACGCTCTCTCTCAAGAAGGTAAATTATATTGTATTGTACCTACAATTTTCTTTATTGCCACTCTTGATTGATATCTTCCGGGTTAGGTTAATTAGGGATTCTTATTAATTTGACACAGAGATTTCAGCATTTTCTTTGGTTTTTCTGTTTTTCTTCCAAGATTCTACTGTTCTATCAATTAAGTGCTGATTGCATGCATGAAACGGAACATGAATTGCACGATAATATATTGCAATATCATACGAAAATGGTACTTGAACATGCATACACTGTATTTTTCTTTTAAAAAAAAAAAGTTCTAATTGTCTATGTAAAAAATTAAACAAATGATGAAACTAGGCCTATCAGTGGAGCCAGTGCAGCAAGAAAAGGAGGCCGGGGGTAGTGGCGGGACGTGGGAGATGGTGGGAGCGGGCGGGGTGGAGAAGCAGCGGAGGAGGAAGAAGGGCCGGCCAAGAATAGCATCTATGGAAGAGGACGACAACGAGGAGATGACAGCGGGAGCGGAGGACGAAAGCAACGGCTGCGCAAATGAGAGACAAAGAGAGCATCCCTTCGTCGTGACAGTGCCCGGTGAAGTAGCACGCGGCAAGAAAAATGGTCTCGATTACCTCTTCCATCTCTACGAACAATGCCATGATTTCTTGATTCAAGTCCAGAATATTGCTAAGGAAAGAGGCGAAAAATGCCCTACCAAGGTTGGTTAGTTTTTTAGTATAAATTATTAGTTTTTGCTTTTCTTACTACTTCAGAAAATTAGAATAAGACAGACTAAAATTGATAGTTGATGATCATATTTTTGATTTAGATAGTTGTCCCTTCTTGTATTTGTGAAATCGTACAGTTGAACCTGAAAAGAATTCAGTTTGTGCGTTAAAAGGGATAAATTAACAGTTTATTAAATGTACGGACTACTTAGGTTTTCTTTAGCATCATTAATCCTGTGCATGCCAGTCCATTGCTGAAACGACACATCATCTATTGTTGGAACTCAACATTTGGTGCAAAAAGTTGCCTTTTTTTATTTTTCATTTTTAAAGCTGTTTGATTCTCCTCATAATTTTGAAATATGGGTTGTAACTTGTAAGTGAAATCATAATTTGAAAATTTACAATGAGAATAATTAAAAAACCTCAAGCCTAGAGAACCGTCTGATTTTTACCTGGCTTTCCACGGTTGACATTCATTCATGATTTGTGACCCATGTCGACAGCCGGTCTCGTTTATCAATTGCAAGTTGCAATTTGCCTTTTAACTTTATCATTTGATGTGAGTACACTTCCATTCAAGCTACAAAAGCTATTTGTCATATATAATTGGTCTCAATGCTTGCAAAAAGTAAATTTTTCTTGTGTAAATTAATACAGGTGACAAACCAAGTGTTCAGGTACGCAAAGAAGTCGGGGGCAAGCTACATTAACAAGCCAAAAATGCGACATTATGTACACTGCTACGCTCTTCACTGCCTAGATGAAGAGGCATCCAATGCGCTGAGAAGAAGCTACAAGGAGCGGGGAGAAAATGTCGGTGCATGGAGGCAGGCCTGTTACAAGCCTCTTGTGGTTATTGCAACACGACAAGGGTGGGATATCGATGCTATCTTTAACGCACACCCACGTCTTTCTATCTGGTACGTTCCCACTAAGCTCCGCCAACTTTGCCATGCTGAACGGAGTAACGCTGCTGCGTCTAGCTCCGTCACTGGCGGAGCCGCTGATCACTTGCTTTTCTAGAGTTTCTACCGTCAGGCTTTGGTAATGTAGCTTCCTAATATTTTCTTTCTTCACTGGGCTCCATGTAATAGTAATTGGATTAGCACAAAACTTTTTCCTTTGTTATATTCATCAGTTACTCTCCAATCTCCATGCTTCTTGTATGATCTGCCAAAGTAATAATAATGCTATAATAAGAACATAAAATTTGACACAAGATACATATATGAAGTTTTTAAGCAGTATATAGTTGAATGGCACTTATGGCCATGTCGTCTGCTAGCGTGTCAATTGTCGAACCTCTAGAGTTGATGAGCTCGCCTCCACGTTAGCTGCTTGTGCCATGAGGTGCCCATCTAAATGGTGTCACAATCACTCAAATACATATGACAGGATCTTATTTCTCTATGAATGATAAGTCATGAACCACATATACACCTTACACATCTGAAGCTTTACAAAAAATATATTCCCTGTGTGAAAAGGATATATGAAAAACTATATATATATATATATATATATTTCTTGTCATGAAACAGGCGGTTTTCCGTAGCAAATGGGGGATTCACCCCCCTTCATTTTGGCCGTTGGAAACGGCAACAAAATGCTGTCGTATCCGGCAGTTCTTGGAGGGAGGGGAGGGGTTTTTCCCCCTTTTTTTGAAATTTTTTATTGTTGTAAATATTTTATTTTTAAAATTAATAAATGAAGGGTATAATTGTCATTTTTTAAAAAAACTTGAAATAAAAAACCTTTTGTGCATATCTATGAAAGGTTGGGGACTCAAGAGAGTGAAAAAAGTTAAGCACCTAATCAATTTTTAATCTAAAGCTTGGGGACCTTTTGTGAAATTAACCCTTATATTATAATGAAATCTTTCGTGTAATAAATTATTGATGATTCATGTCTGTAATTTGACATGTGCCTCACAACGTACAAATTACATTGCTCATCAAAGTAACAAGGTCAAGTAAACATGATACGATACAATTGAATCACATTATTAAGACGCATAGTAAAACAAACAAAAATACTATAGAGACATGAAATGTTAACATGAATAAATGAAATTGTAGATATAACACAATTCCATCAAATGATGAAAAAGTATATATCTATGTGATAAACATCTAATGGAATTGTGAAACATAAGCATGTCGTTTAATAATGTCACTTTTTCATGTCTCTTTAAAATTGCTCTAAGGCAAAAATATTGACAAATATGTTTAAAATTACCTTATTATTCATACATACTCCATTCCAAAAAGATAATCATGTTCTTTTTTCGCGTAGATTAAAACAGTTCATCTGATAATATTTGAAAAGTAAATTTTAATATCATTTCTGTATTATACTCTTTCATTTATTAATTACTTCATTTTAGTAATTCTATTTTTTGATAACTATACACATTAAATAATATTTCAATTATTTTAAAAAAAGCTGAACTATATTTTTAGGAAGGCGAAGAAGGAAAATTAGATCATCTTTTTACGATAACTATAATTTTATTCTACTAATAGCAGAGAAAGAAAACATCTCCATGATAATAAAGTAAAATTTTTTTCTATCTGGTCAACCTTTTGGACCAAATAGATAAATAATTCAATTCAACCAAAGCCAGTCTCAAAATCGAAGTCGTTGACAATGTTTGGCAATACTTATAAATTGAGTTGTTTATAAATTGATTTATAAACTACTGCGTGATATCATTTTATTAGTTATCTTTTTAAATTAAAAAATAATGATTTGACTTTATTTTTTTGACTTTTATTAATAAAAGTAAAACTAGAGAAATAATGACATTTATAAAAAAAATTGTTTATAAACTTAGGTGCCAAACACTGGCTTCATCTTGGTGCTCACTGCACAGGGATTCGTGCTTAATTTCATCCCGTCAGAAACGATTCAAAAATTCTTCAATTGGCCATTAAGCAGTACTCACCTTCTCCAAATTGGCAACACGGTCTCTCTCTCTCTCTCCCTCCAAAATAAACGTTCAATTAACTTTCTCTATTTTCCGCGAAGAAGGACCGATGAATTACGGGAGACCGCTTTCCCACTCTGATCGGCCATGGATAATCCCCGATCTACGGGAGAAGATACTGGGAATTGCCTCTCGCCACGAACAGCTGAAAGTATCATTTTATCAGCTGAATTCTCAAATCAGAGACAGTTTACGCGAAGTACACCATTACTAGATACTATGTGTTTGTCAACTTAATGAGAGAGAAAAATCGAATGATTTGTCATCTTTTGTAGATTAGTAATGTCTGAATGATTTATTTGTGGTTCGTGAAGGCGGAAGATGTGTTTACATCGCTGGCACTGCCGCTGATGAAGCTGGTGGGATTGAAGACGGTTGAAATGGCCGCAGAGGGAAGATTCAGTACCATCGTTAAGGATGCTAACCGTTCGCGTCCTCAGGTAATTGTGTTTTTCCTAAGGCCATTTTGTAAATACATGTTAATGTTGTACCTCATGTATCGGTGCTTGTACTTCTAGTCAGGCACCATAGAGATTCTATGCTTATTCCTTATTGTAAATTAAGTCGATATGATCGATTCACTTGAAATTTAAGGGTAGCAACTGCATAATAATGTTGTACATATTCTTTGGTGCTTGTACATGAAACAATCATGATCGTGCATCCTTTTTGATTTGGCTGGACATGAATATGTTTTATGTTATTTGAAGTTTGGGCACCAAAAATCAGTTCTTAAAGTTCAACTGTCTGAATATTTCATTTTTGTCCTTCTTGTTCCGGTACATAAACTTATGGTTCTTGTATCAAATTGTTCGAAGGGTTGCCGGATGAGTAAAAGCAGGACAGAAGGACTTGTCACGCCAGTTTCGCCAATCCAGAAATCAGATAGCTGCACTGATAATCTGGAGGTGAACACTCAATATCTATTTGGAAGTGCATCTGTTCCGAGATGTTTTTCCTGAATCTTTGATTTACACACTTACAGCTATAGCAGATTGACATGCCATGTTTTAGATCGTAAGATGGGACGTTTAATCAAACAGAAGCTTAGTTTGTTGTATTTTTCTAAAATAGTAACATTAAGGTAGGCAGATGAGTACCACTTACTGACTTACATCTTGCACTTAACCAATAACTGGAATCTGAATAGTGAAATTTCTTTGATGCAACGAATTCCAATTAATCTTATATGCATAATTACCATCAATGAACTTAAATTTACTTTCTCTGATGCAATGAAAATAACCTAAATCTATCTTTAAGGCATCTGTACTGGAAAACTATGATTTCCTAGCTCTCTGTTCGTTGTACTTGCATTGTGATCTATCTCAAAATTTTGATTAGATATTGGTCATTTTCGATGTAGAGAGCAGCAAACCAGTTTTACAATGCTTTTATTTAAGTCATCAGTGTACGTCTGCTGCCTGGAACTTCAATTCTATGCAATTGCTTGTGATTGAATTTTCAGGAAGAAAACAGAGCTACCAGAGTAGGCAAAGAGCTGAGAGAAAAACAAAAGTTGCAGCTAATGCAACTGGTCCACCTTCTTAAACAGATTGAAACTCAGGTTAACTCGAGCCAAAATGACATCCTCCATGCTCTGGATGACCATCAAGCATCCATCAAGAGATTCTTTCTTAAAGCTGTTACACATGTTTCCGCTATTCATCAATCAGGCTGAGACAACGGCATGTCTCTAATGATGCTAAGACTTCTCAAAGCCACACATAACCTTGGAGAAGCCCTTGGCTCAGTGGAGGTTGGAGAGATCACCTGATACATGAACTTGCTGGAAAAATGTGTAATCCCTTGGTTGAGTATGTCAATGCTCTAAAAGGTGAATTGATCACTGGAACATGCACACGTCTATTAAATGCAGTTGAAGAGATGAGTGGAGCATTGAAAGTCAGGAGGCTAGACTTGCAGGAAGCAAGGAACAGAGCAATATTGGCAGAAAGTAGAAGGCTTGAGTTGTTGAGAAAGTTGAAGGAATCAGAAGATATGGTGAGGAAACTGAGAACACATGATGGATTCCTATTACAAGCTGACAAAAGAAGGAAGGAAATTTTGGTGCAGCAAAAGGTAACTTTATACATATCATCAATTTCTTTATTTGAAGCTGACCTAGCAGCAAAATTTTACTTGCAAAGATTGTAGTTCTCAGTGGTGTTAGTGTTTCCAAAGTATTGCACATAATCTGAAGAAAGGTTCGTATATGATATGCATGGAGAATGGATGAATCTTCCATATATTCGAAAAACTAGGCGTGACATAGAATAGGTGAAACTTTGTATTCCTTCGTTTCTTAATTCTTTGTAATAGATTGTGATAGGCTGCATTAGGGTGCGATAGGATGTTCTTGTTCTTATCATTGGGAGGTTAGGTCCATCATGTCCCCCTCTCGTTGATGTATTTACTTTCTTTTATTGGAATAAAAGGATAGGGGTAGTCCAAACACCCTCCCTCCTTTTCTTTTTTCTTCTATTTTAAGAGGAGGCTGAGGATAAAACCCCACTAAAGACTCAAAAAGGTATTCTACATCCCGGGGGGGGGGGGGGGGGGGGGGGGGGGGGGGGGGGGGGGGGGGG
>CAVNYN010235552.1:160099-183594 GCA_963692815.1 Nyctanthes arbor-tristis
AAAAAAAAAAAAAAAAAACAGAAAAACAAAAAAAAAAAAACAAAAACCCCCCCAAAACCCCACAAAAAAAATAAAAATGAAGTTGATATGCGTGGATAATATGTTGGCTGAGTTTGTCTATAAAACATGTGAAATATTGTATCTGTGTTTTCCGGTAAATGTTCAGTACATCCTCTGATGGGAATATAGAATACATCTTGTTGAAATGAAAATCAGATAGTTGCATTGCTTTGTATCTTCCACTACAGCATATACTGCAACAGCATCACGGGTATGAACCCCAAGTGTCATTTCTTGCTTTCTAGAGTTTAATCATATGATGAACCGATTAGGTGATGGTGGTTATGTTATTTTGCCTCTGTCTATACGTACATTTAAGGCCCTCTAATAAAGCTGATTTCCAAAGTTTTTGCTCCCCCTCTGTTCCCAAGCTTCTGGGTGTGGTGGCTGAGGTGGAAGATCAAGCAAAAGATGAGAGGTTGTTATGGGCATTACTGAGAAACAAAAGGAAGCATCAGATACCAGAAAGTCCTTTGGGGCCCAAACAGCTTCTTGGCATAGAAGCGGACAAAAAAAATTCTAAATCAACAAGCATGATCCCCTCCATCAACGGCAGGCATTCTAAAAGATCCCAAAGGAAAGGGCTAGCTCCACAAACTCCTTGCACAATTCCCTGGCTACCTCTGGGTTCTTCTCCTTCAGTAAACACTCAAAAGGTGTTGTCACGCAAGCGTATAACAACTTAATTTAGGAAAATTGCCCAGGCTGTCTTTGAAATCACCAAACATGTGGATCCTATATCAGAACAGCAAATCATCTTTTGCCTTGTTACATCATTCAGTGTTCAATTTCTACATATTCTCAAGCACCGTAGGCGTAATAATCTCCATTTTCTAATCTTGTTTCTTCAAAAGAATCATACATATTCAAATAACTCTTGACACAGTCCCAAAGTTTTTATGCATTATTGAAGTCTTGTCTTCTGCAATGCTACTTTTTTCCACCTAATTTGAACGCTTATATATTTATTTATTTATTTATTATTATTATTATTACTATTATTTTTTTTTTTTTTTTTTTTGGAAAGTTCTAATGCCTATATTTGATTTGGCACAATGTTTGATTAGGACCCTTAAAGATTGAGAATCATTACGTTTTAGCAATTCATATACTCAAGAATGTCAAAAATGTGTAACTCGCACTACAATATCAAGAAATACATTTCAAGCAAAATCCCCGTCAACTGGCACACACCCTCATTTGGTAGCCAAAATCAATGAGGGATATAATTCGGTCAACATTTAATGTATTCTACACCTTTCACTCTGTGTGTTTTCCTGTGATTATAACCAGCTTTATTTCATTAGGATAGAGTACACATGAGCACATAATGAACAATGAGGTGTACTTTTAACGCACTTGCACAACCCTCGAACCAAGAAGGCAAATGACCATGTCCATGCCCGTCTGGGAGCCCACGGAATAATTTTTTGGTCTGTCACCAATTTGTGTTTTGTCATCAACCAAATGAAATGTCCCCCACAAGTAGGCAAATAGGACAACATTGCCAATTAATTTGGGAAATCATATAATTCTATGTAATCCAACTTGCAAGTCAGAAGAAATAGAGATCAATAGAGGGAGAGCGTGGTGCCAAGCGGCCTTGAAGACTCGTTTCTGATGTGCTTTTATAGATTGAGACGGTTTGTGAGCGTTATATCTGATGTCAAATACGTGGATAGCAGGGTCAGCAGAACCAGAAGTAATGTATAGACCATCAGGGGACCAAGCCTGATTAATAAGGGCCGACTGTGATTCGCTACTTTCTTGCTTCCACCCAAACGCATGGATTTCCATCTGCCTCACGCGAATATCAAACAATCGAAGCTGACGCTCTGGTGTCCTGCAAAAGCAATAGATATTCAAAATACACCCCCAACAATTCTAGAAAGCTATCAAATCGTATGAATATCAAATATCAAGAAGAAATAGTTTGTCATGCTGCAAGAATAACATTACATTAATAGCGTTATCAAATGAAAACTTACCCTGTCTGAACCATGAAGAGATTGAAATCACATGGATTAGGTAGAACACTCATGCATTTGCTTTCTATTTGATGCTTGTAATCTGATCTCCCTGACGCCAAATCATGCCCAATAATTCGCTTATCTGCACCAACAGAAACAACAATTTTCTTATGTTGCATCCCCGCAACCCCCATTACAGCAGAGGAATGTGTATTTCTGTGCAATGCTTTAGGTTTCCATGAGTCCTCTGCGTTATTCTCGGTCCACAGAATTACAGCATGGTCACTGCCTCCAGTAACATCTCATGATTCGTCCCATGGCATAAATATTATGCTGTTGATAATGCCTTTTACGTGAGGCTTGTCTTCTAGAAAAGTTACACGTGCTTTCTGCAGGTTTTCGTCACCAAAATATGAGATCTGAACTACGCCAAAGCCGACAGCTTGTAGCTAGATTGAAAAAGAGTATATACCAACCACGTATTTGTTCATCTATTAGGAGACAGTCCGATAATATGATGTTATTTGGTATTTATACGATTCTTAGCATAGCGTAGACGCAGTTTTTATTCATGTTCTTTACCTCTTTTCCCTTATTGAGATTCAGAATTGATATCTGAGAATCTCCATCATCTGCACTATAAACTGAAAAGAGGCTGCTTCCCTGTGGATGCCAAGCTATATCTTCTGGCCACCTCTTCTGTTTGGCTGATTGACAATCAGTTGAACTTAGACGATGAGCAGTTGATCTGCACTTTTATTTAATGAGGGGAAACAATCAAACTTAAGAAGTCAATCTACTGAAATGAATAATGCCATTTATCTAGATGGGAGACCAATCTCTAATCTAGTTGCCAAATTTTAATAGATATTGAATAGGCGAATATCTCTATGTATATATGGCTATTTACCTATCCTCAATTAAAAATGCCAACTAAACTGGAGACACGTACCGATCTAGATAAATAGCACTACTCTACTGAAATAGGGGTATAAAATTATGAATGAACTGAATATGTTAAGAATGTAAGAATACACACTTCTAATAAGAATGTCACAAGAAATTTGAAAAAAGATCATCAGATAAGGATGCAATCATGGAAATATGGAGATTGCTTCATGAGATAATTACTAACCCTCTGCCCTGAACTTGCCACAGATTGACAAATCCATCCAATGCACTGCAAAATCATTCATATACACATAAGAGTTACGGCATGGATAGTCGTAAAACAAAATACAATAAAGTATAAAAAGCCCCAGATTGCTCTCTGTGTCACTGAAATTCATATTGTAACAGTACATGTTCTCTTGCACATTTTAAGCACAACTGACCAAAGCAAAAATCAACATTTATTAGCCAATCTACCATTCACAAAGTTATATAAACACAACTAAGCCCACGTTACTCTAATTAGATAAAGATCATCTACCAAGAAAAATATATCACACATCCTTTCTATATTAGCAAACTGCATCAAACCATGGGTGTTTTAGGCAATATACTCCGCAAGAGTTGATAATAGTTGGCTGTATGCCACGTGTGCAAAAACAGGTTGAACCAAATTGTGAAAAATAATATGTTCCCCTCACCCCATGGATGATTCAACTGAGCTCTTGGCATCAAGCCGTGAAAAACTCTAGAAAAATTCTAAAGCTACTGCAGCACAAAATAAAATAAAATAAAATAACATAAAAATATACTGAATTCAATAAGATAAAATTATTAAAACAAAAGAAAATAAAAAGAAGAACCATGACATTTTTCTTACATTGAGAGGAGAAAACAGACGGCAATACTTAACATGCCTAGGAAAATGAACTCTTAACCAATGACGCCCTTTCCTTTGTTTCTTGCTAAGGTTAAAGAACATCTCCCTCACCCAAAAATTTTTGAAGCATCAGAAATTAAGACATGTGCCATCTCATGCTCTTCCTCCAAAAATGTCCAAATTACCTGGTCACAAATAATTGATCATTTGTTGGACAAAGTACAAGACTTCTCAACTTTCTTTTGTGTTGACTAGACAGAAAACATCCTGTCTGGCTGCGGATTATTTTTGGTGAAGAGCAACTGCCTATCAATGGAATCAAATCTTTGTGCTCTTTCAGCTCTACAATCAGAAAGCAAGGATGGTGAACACAACTTGATTGGTGAACGGATATCATAAAAATTAAACGGAAGAGCACACTTTTACTTCTTAGACCAATAGATGACATCTAAGACAATCTCGAAAAGGCCAAGTGAAAACAAATAATAACAGTGCTAAAGGGCTTAAAAAAGAAGGCATACCAATCTTCCTCTTTGTTCCTTTAGATTGAGTTTCCATTATTTCACGTTGAGAAGTTATTCTATTGGATTTTTTCTCTTTGGCTCCACTAACATTGTTTACGTGAGTCGTTGTCAATGTGCTTGGCTGAGAACCAGAACCAGTGGAAACTTTAGTTCCAGATGCTTTCATCTTCGTAGGTAATGAAGTGCTAGGAGTCAAAGACTGCCTCGACTGAGTTTGGGTTTGAGGAGAATCTTCCTTTTTGTACATAGGACTAACTGGTGTTCCAACAACTTTCCGATTATCATTCGATGACTTTATGGTTTTCTGGCCTGAATGCGGTGATGGATACTGAAACTGCCGTTCAGTAGAACCTTCACTGATCCGAATAGGACTTGCGGATCTTCTTTCAACCTTAACTTCCTCCACTTCATTTTGAGGTGAGTTTCTCGTAGCTGTCATGTTGTCCTCTCCTAGAAGCTGATTCAACTTAATTTGTGAGTCCTCTAATCTTCTCTCTGCTTCATTGAGCTATATACTCAAACCAAACAAATATTCAGAAATCATTTGCAATAAATTTTGAAGAAAGTCTACAGCCAAACATTAACATACATGATGATATGTAAAGGGAGTACTGCCAACCATCATCCAGTTTACAGCGAGCACACACACAGAGAAAAATTTCCAGAGGCAACTAACACTGTCTTGACTATGGACAAGTTTCCAAAATACACATATCAGCTCTAACACTGTCTTGACTATGGACAAGTTCAAGAAAGCATATGTCAGCTCTAACTCCTTACCAAAATTTCCCGCCCACCCTAACTGGATTATATAACTTCTGTAAACCATGTAATTCACCAATCAAGATTCTCTTCATATCAAATTTCACATTAAAATCTTAGAAGTTTAACTGGAATTTCAATAATTCAAGGATGTGTTTGTTGAGAAATGTTCAAGCACCACCAGACCTAACGTGTCGTTGATGTGACATAATATTATCTCATCGCCACACCCTCCTCAAATCACATCACTGGACAAAATTTCAGCTTCTTTTCCCCCCTTTTCCTCTTTAATACTATCCGCCAATCCACTGGTTGCAAACCCACCGTACAAACATACCACAAACAACAAAGCAAATAGCTTAACCATGTTAATGCAGAATCTACAATATCCTAATCCTAATATGCAAAATATAAACACAAGGAAATATCTGGAGAAACTGAAAAAAGGCAACTGGAGAATCAATGGAGCGAACAAATTCAGCCACTATTTATTTCTTAATACATTAGTACTAACAGGATTTAATAACAATCTTTCTTCCTTATTGCATCAGATGGAAGAAGCTTCAATAACAGCATCACGAAACCCAGAAAGACTTTAACTAATGTCCAACAAAAAGAAAAGAAAAAGAAAAAATAAATTAAAAAAAAAATCTCTAACAAAAAATTACACCAAAGGCGGGAGAGAAATAATAATTGAACCTGAGATGTATAATGAGAGACGCGTTGTTGGAGATGGGCAACTTCTTTAGTCCGGTGGTCGACGAGAGCCCTGAGTCCCTCTTCTTGTTCATTCCTGGTTTCTTCTTCCACTGTTTTTCCATTTTCTTCCTCTTTTTCAATTTTTGGTTTCTTTTGAAACGGAGGCCCACTCATTTTTCCTGTTTCGTAGTCGATCTTCCTTTCGGGATTTTCAGTCCCGTCTTTCGACAAGATTAAGGTAGAAAGCACGAAAGTTGGTCTAGACCTACGTTTCTTTTCCAGAAACCCAAAGGTACCCGGTGTTTAGGTGATCGGATTTTTAACTTCACAAGTAATACGCATGTGCTATGCAGATGTTTGAAAATAAAAAAACGTAAATTTGGGCAAACCCCACTAAGAATTTTTATTTGAGTAAATTTCACAAGAGGTCTCTAATCTTTAAGTTAAAAATCAGTTGAGTAGCTAACTTTTTTCTTTGCTTTCTGAGTCCTTAACCTTTCATAAATTCAAACGATAGGTTTTTTTGTCATTGTTAGAGTTAATTATCCAAAATACCATCATACTTTAAATAAATTATCTAGCATACCATTGTACTTTAAAAATTACCCCAAACGCCATTGAATTTACAAAAATGCGACCTCTCATACCACTCCATTAATAATCAGTTAAAAATTTAACGGAATGATGACGTGACTAGTTTTTTCACTTCCTCCATCTTACATGGCATGACACATGGGTACAATATTCATTTATCAATCAAAAAAAAAAAGAAAAAAGAAAAAAAGAAAAAGAAAAGAAAACCAACACCCTCGCCCACCACTCCTTGCCGCCGGAGACTCTGCAACTTCCGGTGGCATTGAAGTTGCAAAAAAAATGGGGGGTTCTCCCCCATTCGTGCTACTGGATCCAACAGCACGAATGGGGAAAGTTGACATATATACACTTAAGACATTTCACCTTGACTTTGTATTGGAGATGCTCTTAGTTGTTCATCCAATTTTAAAACATTAATTAATCATTGTCCACTTATCTACTGTTTTTCTATTTAGCCAGAGCACTTATCTAAGCAATTACTTATCTAAGCAATTACATATCTATCCATCATTATTGTCACCTTTATTTAGATAGATGCTTATGTTTCGAGTGGAAGGTTCCGAGTTCTCATCTCATCAAACTTACACCTTGACGTGACATAGACGTGGTACATACCAAGGTCAAAACATGTCAAGTAGACAAAGGAACTCAACACAATTCATCAGCCCTTCTCATGATTGGATATTTCGCTTTTACTTAACGGGATTTTAATTTTCCCCCAATGTATCACGCGAATCACTAGTACATAAAAGGAGGAATGTGTGTAAAATATTCACATACCTGTTTTGGCCCTAACATTTTTCGTTAATGTCTATATTGCCCATTATATTTAATGCCTCAATGAAACAAACATTCACTTCATTATTAATATATCTATTGTTATGTATTTTTTGTTTTTTTCTTTTCGAAAGAAAATGGTTTGGCTTTCATTAATCAAGAGGCTCTCCCCCAAGCGGGGAGAGAAATACTGGGATACAATCATGCCAATATTTAAGCTCAGAGAGCGTAATTGCATTCTTAGCTAACAAATAAGCTAACTCATTTCTATCATGGGGGATATATTTACATAATCCGCAATTGGTATCATCATGCAACATACGTACATCTCCAAGGAGATGCGAATAAATGCCGGCCAAAGTTGGGTTTCTCAAACCCTGCACCACTTGAACCGAATATGTTAGGACCTCTTGCACTTCATTATTCAAAGCTTGCAGCCATACGAGTCCTTCTCGAATAGCCAGAGTCTCAGCAACTTCAACACCAATACTTCCATACACCTGCCTCGCAAATGCCATCTATTGTTATGTATTGATTATTAGTAATAAATATGATTTCCTGACCTCCAATTTTAATGATAATGATATAACTATAATACTTAAGTAGATATGATGACGATGATGATGATAAAAAAAGGGATGTTCGTAAAATATTTACATTTTGGTTTTTCTGTAACATTCAGTGAAAATTTAATCCCCAATTAAGCTATGTGACTGTTATTTTGACAATAATGGAATAATTGCTTAAATTATATTAAAAAGATTACAAAATTGTCACTCAAAAACCCATCAAAGAAAGAATATGGTCCTAGATTAACATAAACTAAAGTACGGTGATTTAATTTAAAGATAATACAAAGTATAAGGATTTCTCGCGCAATAAACACGTAAACCAAGTTTAGCCACATCGCCGCCCAGTGTGTACGGCGTCACATCGCACCATGTGTCACGCCATAATTGACGGAACTCAAAAGTTTATTAAAAACGACTACATCCTAACTATTATATAAAAAGTTTAAAGGTCCTCAAACTTTTCAAACCCACCCCCTTTCTTTCCCGAAACCCCAAAATTCGTCCAAAACTATTGGAAGGAGGAAATCAATCCTAAAAACCTATCAAACACCTAGTTTTACACTTGAAAAAGAGTCATTTCCATATATAGAAAAATCTTAACTTGAAAAATAGCTTTGATTGAAGAACAGCAAGACTTTTGAGGCATTTTTCTATATTAGGGTTATTGAAACCATCTTTGAAAAATCTTTAAGGTGAGTAAAAGTGCTTTGATTCCCCTTTCATTCAAGTTTTCATATGTGAGTAACTGGTACTTTGATTCCCTTCCTTTTATTCATAACGTTTTCATAAAATATGCATAGATTTTTGATGCATTGTCATTATGTAAAGAAATTTGTTTATTGTGTTTGAATCACTAGTTATTGCTCTACCCGTCTTGCTTTACTATGTGGTAACATGACCATATTATGTGATCTTGGTCATTTTGGCCATACTACATGATCTTTGTCATGCTATGTGGTAATATGACCATGTTATGTGATCTTAGTAATTATGATCATGCTATATGATCTTGGCTATTTTGAATCATTGAATCTTGTGTTTACCACGGGTATTATTTTAACTAGTGATAGGGTCCTCTTGTGCATCCAAAGGCTTTGTGAATCCCATGATTTTCTTGAAACTGCATTTCTTAATGAAAGGTGAATCAAAATATTTTGTTACTCACTGAGTATGTTGTACTCACCACCTTTCTATCCCTTTATCAACTTTGTAGGTGTTGAATTAAGTAGATTTGTGGCCCGATCGTCCCAAAGATGGAGAAGATACATGTATGTGATCGAGATTTCAGTGCGTGGTAGAAGTTTCGTTGTAGGTGGCCACAATAGTTGTTGTATAGGTATAATAATATGATATTATATATAATAGTGTTTCACTTGTATTTGTAAAGTTTTGCCCTCAATTTGGTATCGAGATTAATTTTTAAATGCTTTCGCTACTGTTAGACATCGATTACAATGAAAATAAGGTAACAAATTTGGAGGCGTGACATTTTCCGCTTAACCTTTTTTGTTAACGGACCCTTATTAATAGCAAAGATTCACTTCATTATTAATATATCCATTGTTATGTATTGATTATTAGTAATAAATATGATTTCTCCTATTTTAATAATAATGCTGTAACTTTATAAGGTTGCATGTCAATTAATTTTGTGTTTAGCAACTTATGGATTATTTTGTTGGATTATAATCTTCTATGTAGTATCATTTTATTGATTGTTTTTTGTAAAAACTCAAATATTGTAGCTAGACTTTTTAAAAGAAGTGAAATCAATGAAATAATACCGTGTGGCAGATTATAATCCTGATTATAATCACATGAGCTACCAAATACATTGTAATATTAATATTAGTTATTTTAATTATAATTATTATATATTTAATTCTATATAGATCTCACTATACATTTTCCATCAACAAGTTAAATATTTACAAGTTCTTGTAACTTTGAAAGTTTTTCTTCTAAACAACTTAACTTTGCTGAGAGTAAATTTGTAAAATTATTTTTGAAACTTCTATTGGTTCGACAGAGTTGAGATATTCATGCGTATAATCACCTTATATACAAGTAGGACTTGACATGATTTGATTTGGTCGTAGTTTTAAAAAAACCAAAACAAACCGAAAACTAATGGTTTTTTAAAAACTAACTGTTTGGTAATTTTGTAATATTAAAACCAAATCAAAACCAAATTATTCGGTTTTGATCTGGTTTGGTTTATTTATGATTATATAAAAAATTATAAAATATATCTCCACGAGGTTATCGACTAAAGGCAAAAAGAAAAAAGCATGCTTTAAGTTACGTGACTTTAATATAAATCGTGATTTTTTGGTAACTCTATTCTTTTAAGTATAGCAATTTAAATCAATAATTAAGTTAATAAATTAGAAATCAAATCCTTTAACTTAGTTATGGCAAATCATAACCATATGGATATTCGTTTTAATAATTATAACCGTTTGAAAATTTAGAAAATGCAAACCAAAGTGGAACAAACTGCTCAGTTTTGGTTTGGTTCGGTTGATTATTATTATTTTGCCTAACTATATAAATAAGACTATATATTAGATGTAAAAATGATCTTCTGTCATACATCTGCTAGATTATCTCGCTAGACACACACGCATTAGGAAATCATTGGATAACTCATACGTGTGTTGACCTAATATGGGATAACTCATTCGTGAGTGGTCCAATAATCTCTGAGGCATATGTGTTCTAGCATAAATCTGGACTACTATTCGATAAGAACCAAAAGGCAATTCTAAAAATAAAATAAAAATTTTATTCTAATATCCTTCTCAATATTTTGACATTGATTTGTCGGGAAGATAAATAATTACATCTTTTGATCATAGCTTATTTGGTCAGAGTGCTAGGCTGAGGTACCGAGACCTAGAGGTCACATGTTCGATTCCCCTATATGGGGTATTTTCTACATTTTATTATAGTGTGTATTCTCACTATATGTGTGTTTATATTGTTAATTTTCTTGACACTATGTTTTAGTAGGATAAATATATATGCGCATTTGTGCTGCTATGATATAGATTTATAATTGCACTTCAAAAAAAAAAAAAAGAAACACTTGCAAGCAGTTTTGATATGCTATTATTGAAATTTGAGCTGATTAAAGTTTTGTTTTACATTTTATTTAAAGAATAAAAGTAATCTCCGGTCATATGTGTTGTTGGATTATCCCACCAGATGCATATGAAATGAGAGATTATTGGACAATTAACGGCTTGTCTCATTAGATAATGCACAAGTGGATTGTGGATTGGACAACCAACGGATTGTCTCAAGCGAACTGTGGAGACAACCGTTGGTTGTCCAATAATCTCTTATCACATGTAAGTTTGGTAGGATAACTATGCGAGACATTCAACAGAATTCTTTAGAATGATTTGGAAGACGAAGACATGAGATTTTTTGGTAGAATTCTCTAGAATCCCTTTAACAACAAGAGATAAATGTAATGTTCTCGCAGTTAGTTTAGAATAATTTTTTTTATAAATTCTAGAGGGTCAATTATAGTTGTCAGATCAAATTGATCTCGACCATCTATTAGAAAGATGTGGAACTAAAAAAAAGAGATTGATAGCTTATTTGAAATTATAACTATATTTCATATAAAATTGAACTGTGTTTTTGTTGATACAACGCTTATATTATCTACTTAGACTAAAATTTCAATTAATTTAATAACTTTTTATATAAACTCAAGGCTAAATTTAAATTTATTATATGATGATTTTGAGCTCATATATAGCATGTAAAAATTTAAGGGGAAATTATATTCCCACAACAAAAAATTATTTCAACACCACATTTTAAAATATTTTTTTATTTACTTAAATATCCATAGCTAAAATTACTTTAATAACCATTATTAAATTTAATTCTTTTTCTTCCTTCACCACAATAATAATTATTTTAATTTGAATTCTTTTTAAAAATTATTCTTTTCAATTCCATCTTTTTAGTAATCTCTTGCCACAATTATGATTTATATTATGACTCGAAAAATTAAAAATATTTTCTTTACGTTTCCATTCAGTACTCACAATTTAGGTGTTGTTTCATGAAAAATGATTTTAACCCTTTTCTTTTATTTTAATATATCTTTCTTTCTATAAATAGATTTATAGATGAAGAAAATAAAAATGAATCACTCATTTGCCTTTTCCGTTTACAAATTTTATTTTATCTTTATATATTGATGAGTGTCATAAATTGTTTTAAGCAAGGTAGTCGAAGATCAACACCCTTGAGAACATAAATTTTTTTATGAAAGAAAAGTAATTTTAAATTAATGACGCATTTGTTATATGTAGCTATATATTGAAGTTAATTTATAATATCAAAATTTTTTTAAAAAAACTTATAATATTACTTAAGAAGATGTGATTGAATTTAAAGGAAAAATATAATAAATCAATGATGCTAACTTAGAGTCTAATTCCAATTGTTTAGAGTGAATTGTTGTAAATTAAAAGTTTTGAAAATTCTATACATTTATATTTGAGTTATTGAAAAGTTAGAATATTTCTGTTGCAAAAAAAAAAAAGAGTTTGGAATATTTCTTATTCAATTTCAATTTTGAAAAATTAATCAAATCAAATAAATTAATTATTAAATCTAATTTGGGAAGTTATAGATGATTTAGAATTCTGTTAAATTAATTTTGAGAGATTGTCTTTTAAGTTTACCTATGAACTTGCGTTGAGTTTACTCTTATAAATTAGCTTGAATTAATGTTCATGATGAGATTGATTTAAAATCTAATTTGTATATATTTTTAGTTATGAACAGTGTAAAAGAAAATAATTACGTTGTCTTAGATATAATAATATATCAAGAAATATAAATCTTTAATGTAATTTTATACATTGATTATTACAAATAATTAATTTTATTGGTATATGCGTAAATTGACAGTGGTGCACTAATTGAAAATGTTGGTGCATTTATAATGTATTGTAGAAATAAAAGGGTTAATTTCATAAAAGATCTCAAACTTTTGAGTTAAGAATCGGTTGGGTCCCTAATTTTTTCACTTTCTTGGGTCCCTAACATTTCATAAATTTGCATGATAGGTCTTTTTTATCACTATTTTGTCAATTTTTTTAAAACATAATGTTTATACCCTTAGCTTTTTAATTTTAAAAACAAAATATTTAAAAATAATAAATTTTTTTTTTAAAAAAAAGAAAAAACTTACCCCCTCCAACTACAGCAAAAATGGGGGGCATTCACCACACCATTTCTGACAGAAAAAATTGGGAGGGGTTGAATCCTCTCCTCCCAAAAAATTACCGCCATTTCTAGCAACATTTTTACTGCTGTTTCTGGTCGAGAAAAAAGGGATGAATCTCCCCACCCAAACGGCCAAAAAATGGCGGCGGTCTGCTGCCTTTTCTGGCAGTATTGTTTTGGGGGACGGGCGATTCATCCTCTATTTTTGCATTTTGCTGCCGTTCTACTACCATTTTTGACAGCATTTCTAGAGAGGTGAATCCTCCCTTTGCTGCTGGAAATGGCAACAGGGAAGATTCACCCCGTCCATTTTTGCATTTTGCTACTGTTACCGCTGCAAAATTGGTGTTAGAAATGGCTTTCTAGCAGCATTTTTTTCTGGGGAGGCAGGGTAAATCCCCCTATTTTAGCCACCAAAAAGGGCAATATTTTGTTGCAGTTTTCGGCAGCAATTGTTGGGGAAGGGTGGAGTGGGTTTCTTCCCTTTTTCTTTTAGAATAATTTTTTTATTTTTAAATATTTTGTTTTTAAAATTAAAAAGCTAACGGTATAACGAAAATTTTTAAAGAGAGCTAACTTCTCCCTTATAAAATAGAAAAGTGCCACATCTCAATAACAGGGGACTATGTGACACTTTTTCACTCAATAAGGGAGATGTTAGCTCTTTATAGCATGACCGACAGTATAACCGTTAATTTTTTAAAAAATTGACGGAATAATGGCGAGTTAATTATCCAAAATGTCATCATACTTTCAACAAATTATCGAACATGTCACTGTACTTTAAAAATTACCTGAATGTCATTGAACTTACAAAAATGCTACCTCTCATACCACTCCGTTAATAATCAGTTAAAAATTTATCGGAATGATAACGTGGCTAGTTTTTTCACCTCCTCCATCCTACATGGCATGACATATGGCCACACCATTCATTTACCAATAAAAAAAGAAAAAAAAAAGAAAAAGAAAAGAAAGCCAACATCCCACCCTCCCCCACCACCCCCTTCGGCGACAATGGCCGCCTATTTTGAAAAAATACTGTGAGAGAAATTTTTTGATTAGATAAATTAACGATTGACATTGTCATAGAGAATGTCATCTCTTGACTTTCTCCATAACAATGTCAAGCATTTAATGTGCCAAAAAACACTTTTTTAACAATTGTCATTTTATTCTATGATTATGCATTAGAGACGCTCTAATGGTAGGTGAAGTTTGGAGGCATTTGTTGAATTTACTACGAATACAAGGCCTTTAAGGACGTGAATTATTTTTAAGACGGGTCTATTTGGCAGCTAAACCCTACATAAGTGCGTGCTCATGTGCGTTAAATTATAGTAATTGTTTCATTAAGAAATTTAATTAATAATGAATAATGATATTCTAGTCGACGGTCTAATTGACATTTTCTTATTAGATATTAGATAGATAGATATCTCCATGTCTACTTTTCCGATGTAAAAATGCCAACTTAACTAGATACCAGTCCCTATGGACTCTTAGTTATTAATTCCACATTGAATCTAAGTAATCATCATACAATCAGATCAAATTGATTTTAACACGGGAAGTCATCCAACTCTATTACTCAATTTTATCGATAGAAATCCGAATTATAGGATCTTTTCTTTATTTTATTTTATTTTTATTTTTTTGTCGGCCAACTTCAATTTATTTGAATTAGAAGATTTTTTGCTTGCATTTGAACCATTTCATAACAACAAATACTTCAGTCAACAATGGTCTTGACTTTTTACCCCCCAAGATCCTCCAACAAATCGTGCCACCGACCTCTGTCACTGCTGCTACCGCCAAATTCATGGAATCCACTAAAAAACGCCACATACATACAATTATAGTAACCGGCAACCAAAAGGGGGATGGAACTCACCCAGAGTTGTCGCATCCCGGTTTGGAAAAAAAAAAAAAAAAAATTTCTTTTCTCTCTAAATGGTTTCATAATCATTCCTGTGATTCTCTCTAAACTTCATCGGCTGTATTCCTTTGTAGTTGAATGGATTTGTGACCGAGGGAGGGGAGATGTGCCGATGTTCGAGGGGATTTTGGGTGGTCGTTGCTATTGTGTTTGTAGGCTGTTTGGGATATTTGTAAAATTAAAAATTGGTCGTGTAACAATTCAGTGATATATGGCAAGGTTTTATAGGATGAGACAGCATATAGAACAGCATAATGGGACAACTAATCTCAAGCATTCTATGTATGCCAACGGACTTCCATTTATTGCCCGTATAGATAAAATAAGCAATAAAAATATACCATATCTTAGGAAAACTCAAACACAAGTTATACAAGCAGTACATGCATTCTCTCCTAGATTATGAGAAAAATGCTTTGGATACGTATCTATTTCTCAAGTGCCAAATAAAAATTAATGTTAAAAAAGAGTTCACCATTTGTGTCATGGTGTAACATATTTGAAACTTCCTCAACAAAAATCTGTAAGAAAAAGAAACAAATTGCTCCTAGAAAAAAAACTACAACAGCAGGCAAGGGTGACACTGCACTATGCTCTGGCCAATATTACCTAATCTCTGAAGGCAAAAGCATATCATCAGGTAAATCATTAATGTTCATGCAATTCTTGAAAGAGCCCCAGCCGCAAATAGAAGATTCCTCCGGGAGAACTGTCATGAAGTAAGAACAGTAAAAGTAGTTTTTATAAGATCTTGATATATAAATACACAATAATAAGTGATCCTTGATTTGCATACCTGCAAAGCATAGACTGGAGTAGATTTGGTGGGCATGGTCTTCAAGGATCTGAGTCTGTTGGTGTTTCCGCTTTTGCTGGTAAAAATATGTATTAAAGAACACAGTGAATGATGAAGAAATAAAGATATTACTTAGTTTTTCCTGAAGCATTCATTGAATTTACAGGTAAATGAGTTCGATTAGAAGTTAAAAAATAATAATAATAATAATAATAATAATAATAAAATATTATGAGAAGATTATTGAAGTAAACATTCTTGCATCTTTTGCTATTGCAATACTACAGAGCCTACAGCATTTCCATACAAGTACGTATCATTTACATAAAAACAGCCACTTAAAAAGAAGACTTACTTTTCTTCAGTTTTGGACACCTTGGAGCTCTTGGTTACATCCCATATTTTCACAGTGCAATCGGCAGAACCCGATGCAAGAAGTGAACCCTCACAACTGAAAAAGGGCAGCAAAACTATCAAGTGGATTCATCCTCCAGAAACTACCATTTTAACGGGGTAATTAACAATATAAAATCAAATAAGACGTATGGGATATAGAAAATCTTTTCTACCTGAAAGAGAGAGACCATACGCAGGATGAGTGACCAACCAAAGGGGAAATACATCTTCCACTTGCAAGATCCCACATCATGATCTTACCATCTTCATCACCAGATGCCATATAGCGACCATCAGGTGACATCGCCAAGGATAAGATCATACTTCTATGACCAATGAAAATTCTAACACATTCCCCACTCTGAACATCCCACAAGCGCACTGTTTTGTCACTGGATCCCGTTGCAACATAGTTGCAGTTTGCATGCCATTGCACACACTAAGAGATGGAAAAAGAAATATTATGACTGAAATCTTTGGTTTGAACAAACTTCAGTCAAGCCAAATGAGATATATTAAGAGCTTGTTCTCTAGAGCTTTACAATAAAGAAGATTTAGATTTTAGGAGAATGTGTGGTGGAAATGTAAAAAAAGATTATTGGGTGGCGTGAAAATTTGTGTTTTGTGGAAAATATGTGGTTGGTATTGATTTGATAAATTTTTTAGTTTATGTAAAGCTCTAGAGAACAAGCTCTGAGTCACTAATGACATCCCACACAAAGCTCTAAGTGGCAGCATCGAGAGAACTAAGTTAATTTTCTTCTTTCTTTACAAAGTAAGGGAGGTAATTTCAGCAAAGATTAAAGATGTGGTGCATGATATCATAAAGAGTGAGAAAGAGTTTAGATTCATTTGTGACATATTTATTAAGAGTAATTCCAAAAGACCAGACAAATTCTGTCTCCTTAGTAAAGCACTGAACTGATACTATCAAATCATTTACTTACACCTTGTTCTGGAGCTAATCACTATCTCCGATAATTTCAGTGCATGCTGAAGAGATTAATACCTTTGGATACCTTAGAATATTTAGGCCTGTTTTCTCCTGTTGCTGTTTGTTTAAGAGCTTCCACACCTGGTTTCCTATAAAAGCTATTCTAATAAAGAGGCACACCCAATCCTCAACCCGACACCCCAAAAAAAAAAAAAAAAGGATACCAGGACATTCTTTTTCGCAGGCATCTCTATCTCTGGGGGCCGGGGGGCTCTGTGCACACACTCTCGCCTTAAAAGATCCACCCAGAAAATAGAGCAAGAGAAGGATGAAAATAGGCTTTCGGTTCCCATTTACACGCTCTGACAGATTATGTTGATCATCTAACTGGAAGTTCAATAGATATCAAGTATGAAAAGTCGACATGGAGTAGCACAGGTAATGTTGGAAGAGAAGTATCAAAAGAGATCTGCTCACATCTACATCCGACAGGTGACCTGCCATTATTCTTAGAGGCTGTATTCTGTCCATGGACCAGATCCTTGCTGTTCGATCATGTGAAGCACTTGCAAAATAGTGTCCCACTGGACTAAACTGCACTAGGAGAACATAAGAAACATAAGTCTCTTCTAGAATGGGTCATGCATCAGACACTGTAGAATGAACATTGGGTATATTATTATAAGGGAACTATATGCAGCAAACTAATTCAAGTGTTAGACTGGTCTTCTTTACTAGAATCAAGATTAGTGTCGTGAAATTCAGGGATAGAACAAAAAGAGTCGGAGATAGTAGGATCTTTTACTGTAAATAAGACCTCACTTGTTTTATACGCTAGATGTATCTCTGTGATACAGTCATTTTCTAATCATGTTCGTATGATAATTTAGGAATGGCACTTTGTACAGAAAAATTGCTGGCTTGATTTTTTTCCTTGATAGCAAGTATGTGGGCTTCTTCTTTCGTATTGAGAAAGCCGTTTCAGAAAAGAAAGCGGAGCTGCTATGGACGCCCTGAGAAATTTAGATATAGAAAATGTGCAGTCTTTTTGAAACAGACAGTTCACAGTGCTTATTCTATATAGACAGAACCCAATTTTTTATGCCCGGTTTAGATTCCTATTTCCAAAACATTTGGCAAGAAAAAGAGAAAAAAAAGTTAAACTTTGGGAATGGAGGCATACAACATATTGAATGTAAATATCCAACTTGCTACCTGAACATCCCACACAGGATAGTTATGACCCTTGTAACAAACAAGATTTGCATTAAGTTTCGTGCTCCATAATCGAACTGCATGCCAAAAACAGCTCAATTTCAATCATATTTAACTGGATAGTGCAGCAATCTAACAACAATGGAAGCTTATTTGGATGAATAAAGACTGGATAGAGAAAAATCAAAAAAGGGCAATATATCAGTAAATGAGAACATACTTGTTGAATCTGATGATGAAGATAGAAGAAAATCTCCAAATGGACTAAAAGTAGCAGAATATAAAGGTCCAGAATGACCCCGGAATAATGTGTATGATCTTCCCTTTACATTTGCATTAAGTATATTCTCATTAGGGGCTGACTCATTTTCTCCCTGCAAAGGAGCTGATGCTTATAAAAATCAGCATCTCAGTGTTGCCTCACAAGTGTATGTTGAATTCACTCAACAATTAGGATAAAGATTAACAAAAAATATAAAGAATTTATGGTCAAAAATTCTAAATGCATAGACATTAGCATAATGAATGTAAAATTCTTCATCTAAACAAGAAACGGTCAATTATACAAATAAATTTAGAATCTTTTTGGGTAAATTAAATATCTTTAAGTAAATACTAATCAAGTCAGTCGCTAAGGACCCATATTGCTTTAAATATCCTCGTAGATCTGGTAATTGAAGGGATGAAATAGGCAAGAAGGTTTCATGCAGCCAACCCCCAACTTATCAGGAATGTTGATGATGATGATGGTGATTCAGTACTGGCCAATTAACTCTTAATCGTGTAAACAAAAGACTGCTCTTTTCAAGTGCCAAAAAAAACACAATAATTAACAGTCGAAAAGGGTAATAAATAAAAATTTAAACCCCCATTCGCAAACTCATTATAACGAGTTTTAATAAGAAAAATGAGAGAGAATGAGTTGATATCAATAGAGGTGATTTGAGCAATACATGCGGGTCCCATGAGATATGGGGACGCTCTTCCGATCTTGACCAATTTTTATTTAAAAATATAATTGATTTGCAAACATGTGCTAAGTTCAATGGTGATAATTGTGTTAATTGATATATGACTAATTTAAGTTCAATGATGATAATCCTGTTAATTAATATGACTAAGCATTTGATGAGAAGAATGAAATTAGAATGACATGCAGCATTTAGGGCCTGTGTGAAAATGATTTTTGGAAAATTGATTTTGGGAAAAGTGATTTTTCTCGGAGAATGTATTGTTAGAAAGTAAGGGAAAATTAGTGAAAGATTATTTTAATGGGTAAATGTGTGGTTGAAAATAAGTTTGAGTGAGAATTGATTTTGAGAAAATCATCCCCATACGGGCCCTTAATTAACAAGTCTTTGTTCTAAGTTAGAGCAGGCCCCATCCTATCTTGATGTTTGATTTATACATTTTGCAATTTCTCCTACAACTAGTGCAAAATAACTGTCATCCTTCAAGTTTTTCATGGCATTTGTTATAACAATCTTTCCTGCAGAAACTGTCCTCTTAACAGAAAGACAGCCACTCTTGTTATCGGTTATAAACATAAATAATCTGGTTGTATGTTTTAGAGTGTCTCCATATAGTTTATACACCATAATAATTAGATTGTTTAAAGAAACAGAATAACGTGTATGGCATGTCTGACAACAGTTTTTGGCAGACAAATTATTGAGACCTAGACCTACTTACAGTTATCAGTTTGTTGCCCGAGCTTTGCCATGTCCCAAACCTGTATTGTGGTTTTTGGATGAGTAAGATAAACTTTAAGTATTTGAGATACATGAACAATGCAAGAAATTGTAAACCTTCAGTGATGAGTCTGAAAATCCACCAGCAACCAGTGACCCATCATGAGATATTGAAGCACAGTTTAACCTGATTAATACATGAGTAAGATTTTGTAAAATCACTGTGATTTCAAACAACCTTAAAAGACATCAAAAGAAGGATGGTGTAAAAGTGAAAGGCATACCCATTATGTGTATTGATAAAGGTATAGAAGCTAACAGAAGGCAGTGTCATGCTATTCAACTGCACACGGTTCCTCAGGTCCTCAAGAATAGAATGTTCCACTTCTGTAGGTCTAAAAGAGAAAAATATCAATATCAAAGTTACTGGCAGCTATATTTTAAAGATTATATGGACGTTACTTTAGGGCGGCCTTCAGCCAATGACAACCAAAAGACAATCCATTCAACAGATAAACCAATTCGAGCAAGCAGAAGCAGCATAATAAATCCAACCATTCAACCATTCAAGTATTTCTAACACGATTCTCTAGAGCTACCATTAATGCATGAATAAGTGAATTGAAGAGCTCAAGGAACGATTGGATATTTTTCCTTTTGTAGTTTCCATTTTTGTTCAGGGCCGGGAAGGAGCCAAAAACATATATGCAAATCTATAATTAATATGGAGAACATAGGAATCACCTAGATTTTCATCACAATATGACCACATTGCCTGCAATTTCACAAGGTATAGTTTTGACCTTCTACCAAGGACCTTACATTTGTTTGTAAACAGACCCAACCAAAACATTATCTCCCTTTCCCTCACTTAGCTAACCAGATTTCTCAGGGAAAAAAGGTTAAAGCGAGAGAAGAAAAGGGAAAAAGCAAATAGAAAAGAGAGAGACAAGAGAGAAGGTGTTTTGGGAAAAGTAAATGATTAACATAAGTGAATGGTAGCAATTTGCAAGAGGAAAAATGAAACAAGGATAATGCACAACATACATAATCGGCAATGCTAGCTCTGGTTTTACACGAGGTGCTCCAGCTGCGGTATTGCTCTCTGGTCGAGAAGCTTTACCTGTTGCAGCAACAACCTTGTCCTTTTTCAATTTCTTCAGTGTCGAGCTTCCTTTTCCACCTTCAACTGATCTTTTCTGAAGATGAAAAAAGAATAGTGTATGATGCAAGAGCACTTGAAAGACTCACCAGCAAGGACTCCAGAATAATAGAAGTATCAAGACTCCTTAAAAGCCTGGATTACGATCACCAGAATTTAAAGCATTCAGTACCTTATTTTCTTCCACTTCCCCTTCTTTCACTTCTCCGTCTGCTTTTTCTGAATCTGGAATCCGACCTCCTGCCTTCTCCAACCTCTCTTCCAGAGAGTCTTCAAGTAACTGTTGCAATTTAAATGTTTTATGATCTAAACAAGGGATTCATCTAGCTGCTATGCTTCATAATATTTAACCATAGATCCCTCTGCCAGTTCAGAACATTTAAAATCACCTACTGAAATCAATTCCATCTCAAACTTGAATGTCTAAACATTCTAGAAGTTAACATGATTGAAAAGCTTGCTATGAAAGTAGAAGTTTCATTTCTGAAGCTCTGAGGAAAACTCATGTCCTAGACTCCTAGTCAAGTTACCAATATAATGATCTGACTCTTTCGGAATTTCCTGAATGAATAACAATAATTGTCCTCAACTGAACACCAATCTTTCCAGCCATGAGAATGAGCTGACTTGCTTACATTTTATGCCTAATAGCCTTTTGCAAGCCCGAAATTCTGCATAACCCTTGTGATATTCTCAATTAATTAATGGATAACACATGGCTATGTGTATTCTTTTTAGGGAGAAAAAAATACCAAATACTAGCTGCCATCATTTTAAATGTTATTGTGTGAGGACAACAAAACTAAACACATTCGCATAGTCAATGTCAAGACACTGCCAGGAGACAGTATAGAATTATAGCAACGGACTTTTTCGGATGAAAAGTTTGACTCCATCAGATTTATGATAAACTAGAATACAAGTAAAATTATTGCTTGTATTATTGACTAACCCCCCAATGTATTTCTTTCTGATTAACCAGATTGGCAGCATCAGAGCCGACAAGTGTGAAAACTTCAGCATCATCAGAAATTGAGCTTGGTTGTCCAGGTGAAACTGTCAATTGAATAATCAGAGTCATACCCATTAATAAACAAAGAGGATAATTTAAGAAAAATAAAAGGCTAGAGAACTAATAAAAAATTACACGTGTATGGAAAACCTTGTACCCTGGAAGTTAATACGCTCATTGACAATCCCAAGCATTGTAATTGATTGACTCTTGTGTAAGTATTGTAGAAGGAGATCATAAGAGTACTGTCACAAACAAAAGAATAAACATAAATTAATATGTATGCAGTCGTGTAGGAAAACCAAATTCGGGTTCATTCTGGAGCTATTTTTCACAAAAGCTCTTTCTCAACCAACAAAATTGGACCTTTTTCAACACTTTTTGCCAAGGAATCTCAAAACTGCCATTAGGTAAGCGAAACTCGACTTCATGGAATGGGGGTATTTCTGTCGTTTTGAAAAGGAACACTCTTGTTGAAAAAGCTCAAAAGAAAAAGTGAAGGCGAGGTATCCAAAAAAAGATTATGAGCAGTTCATTGAATTCTTCAGAAACAACGTAAATAACCTACAGACTGCATGATACAGAATCCCTAATTACAAATGCTGCCATATGACCCACAATGTTTTCAATATTTTCTTAAAGGTTGTTTAAGAACAATTTAGCAGCCAAACTTTTATTGAGTTCATCAACTTTGTACTTCAGTTTGATAATCTAACTAATAAGAGAAATAAAGAAAAAGGAAAGATAGAAGAATTCCAAGGTACTCAAGCTCAACTCTAACTAAAAAGAGACTTAGTTTTCTAAGGTGCAAGCTTGATATGCTATAGTTTGCTCTCAATTCGGTTTTGACATGTTTAGGCACCTAAAGCCTTTCAGCTTTTCTGTAATATAAACATTATATTTCAAAAAGTGCAATGTGTTAATAATGTTGACAACTGAAAGCTCAGACTCAAGTTTTTTCTTTTTCTTCTTATTTTATTATTATTTATTTTATAATCAAAGATCTTATTATGGTTTCAGAAAAAGACAAGTAGCTTGATATATGGAAAGAACAATATGATAGCTCAAAAGGATAAGAAAATTACCTGACAAATCTTAATGGTCACCTTGCTCTGTCTTAGAGAATGAGCAAATTCCATTTCCTGCAAATTTAACATATATTTTAAGGACAAATTGTGTCTGAATACAGGAAGTTACAATTGCAGTATGGTTCCAGGACAGTGATAGACCTTTAGATGTGAGGGTGAAAGAACACCTTCTAATTTTTGGAGATCACGTGAATGCATCATCTCATGATCTTCTCGAAAGTTATTGAAAAAGGTCCGAGCTGAATACAAGAATGATGTTGTTACCAGGCAC
>CAVNYN010235555.1:0-11443 GCA_963692815.1 Nyctanthes arbor-tristis
TTTTTTGAAGACAAAATATAATGAAGAAGATTACCCTAATATGTTACAAGAAATAAGTCAAAGGAAAATAAAAAGAAAACACACTGGCCATTCAAACAAAATAGAAAACACGTAGGCAGGGGAGGAGAGAGAATGAACAAGCTGTGAGAGGAAAAAGATGGTCCATTGCTTGCCTTATTATTACCGGTCCGGCAATGGAAATAAAGCCGGGTTCTTTGCGGAGCTTGATCTCTAATAACAGACTGACACTTCACTTGACTCATACTATATGGCAGTATCTCATTGAAAATCGGGCTCCGTAAAGAACCTGACCCTAGTTCCTTAGAGATTTCCGTATTTTTACGGCATGAATTTATTTGCATGTACTTTTCAAATTTTTTTAATAAAAGAAAATACCTCGCCTAATTTTCCCTTTTAAACTAACTACAATGGGCCGGCCTCTACTTTATGTTTAGAGAACGAGATGAGATCTACTACTGAAGTTTTCTCATTTTTGTTTCCTACTTTTTGGAGTTCCAATATTTTTCCTTTCTATTGCCAAATTCATTCATAACAATTATTTTTGTCACTAAAGAAAACCCCATAGTAGTCGATTCAACCATCAAGACTGTGGAACAAAACACTCGTAGAAAAGATTTATTAGGACGTACCAGTAATTGCATATTTTAATTATATTTGTTTCAAATTTGTTCTGAAAACATGGGTTAAATGACCAAACATATACTCCATTCTGCACTGAACCTTTCTAAAAAACTGACTTTTACTCTCTTTCCTTTTTTTTTTGGGGGTGGGGGGGTGGGGGCTGTTATTCAACAGAGAATAGGTCCCTCAATGACAAATACTTTTCACATTAAAGGTCACATAATTCTTAAGGATTTTGTCAAAAATTCCATATTGGTCATTCTCTATAGTGATCATTTGATTCCTTAGATTAGGATATTTTTCCTACACTTTGACAACCAAATTGAAGTTGACCTAATTGTGACATCCACGTGATCAATCCAATAGCATTGAATGGGTCCAATTAGTTGTCATCTTGCGTGGTAAGTTTCATGTTATTTTCCCCATGTTTGGATCACAAATTTTCATTGGCTAAATCGATGACAACATGGCTTTAATTAAAGGAAAGCAAATTATTCAAAGCTCAGCGGGCACGGATGATTGTCTATTTGAACAAGTTGTAACGATTTTAGCATTGGCCAACTTTTCAAATAATTTAATTTTATGAATACAATATTAAAACTTAGGCTAGTTATAGTTTGATTTGGTTATGATTTTACAATAACCAACCAAACAAAAAAATCGATGCTAATTTATTTAAAAGAAGAATTATATGTTATTTTTGTAACATTAAACGGACTATTCAATTTTGGGTTGGTTTGATTTGATTATTGTTACCTAACAATGTACTTATCACGTAATTGGGTCACGAGCAAAGGGTATACATCGGGAGAGAAGTTCAGACTATGCAAGCAGGGTAGCTACACTATATTTTAGGGTTTGGATTACATTGTCATGATAGCATAATATAAAGAATCATGAGAAATGTGTTTACAGAAAGACAATGTTTGACAAGTTTTAGTTTGATTATTATTGGCCTTAAAATGAAAACCATAAACAGGTTTCTTTTTTTTTTCCCTTTTTTTTTTTTGTTTTGATACACTGGGGATATCAGGGAAGGGACGAGAAAAGAGGAGAGCGATAGGTATGGTTCGAACTCAGGGCTTCCTACTTGAAACGTGAGAAACCTAACTACTGTAATACTTATTTCGAACCATATAAACAGAAGGTTTTTAAAATTGTAAGCATTTAAAAGTTTATAAAAAAAAAAAGAATCAAACCAGACCAAATCACTCGGTTTTGATTTGTTCGACCATTTATGGTTATGTTGTCCGATCTAATAAAAGTTGATATATTTTAACAAGTCCAATGGACTTTATAGAAAATTTACAACATACATAAAGTATATTGTGGTACTTTGTTGACCCTTTGACTATTAAGATACAAACCATACCAACAAAATAAGATCAACCACCAATACTTTAACTCCTAGTGAAATAATACAAGTGTCCTTGATGATAATCCTAAAGAATGATTTTGGTCTTTCAAGAACCCAAATTTCCAGGATACCCTACCTTCGAAAGGGGGTTGTCTAGATAAGTGATAAATTATTGCATTATTGAAATTATTGGTTTTGGCTATATCTCTTTAGCTGGCTTTGGTGGGATCCCATCATTTTTGAGTTGGCAAAATGTTATGCATTTAATGAAATTTGGCATATTATTGTCACTCAAAAACATTTGGGAAAATGTCAATCAATGAAGAACACATCTAATAATATCCCTCCATTTATTGTAATGTTCTCTTGTGTGGTCTTCTTTCTTCAAGTCGGGTCATCAATGGAGAGGTTTGTGTGGGTATTGAGAATAGAGGAACCCACCAAATAAAATGGCAAATCTTTTGTGTTTTAGGTGCTTCATTGTAGCATCTGATCCCCATTTTATACAATAATGATATATAAAGAATGACAAAGTGATTAGAAATTTTCTAGCTTTGTTCTCCAATGGAAAATTTTTTCAATTTTATGTAGAAAAATAATTTTTACTTATATTTTGATTCAAATTAAATATTTTTTCATTTATACCCTGTACCAAAATAGTTTCCATACGTCAGTCTTTATTTTCAAGTGTATATGAGATTCATTTTTTAACCAAATGGTCACATAAGAGTTTACTCCTTTCTCATCAAAAGCTTGAAAAGTAATCCCAAAGTATTTATATAAATTTAATTATTCAATGTTATATGTTTGTTTCTACATGATATATATGTGAGTAAAGACCTAGAGATCTTATGTTCAATTCTCATTTACGGAGTTTGTTTTTCAGATTTTTTTTTTTATATTGTACTCCAGTAGAATTTATATCTATGAGCATTTATCTTGTTCAAATGCATATTTTAATTATTATACTTGAAAAAAATAAATAGTTGCCATTGGTGATTAACACCTCGATGCCTTAGCAAGTCAAGTTTATCAAATTAGTAAAGATAGAACGCAGTAATAAATCTATAGAAATTTTATTTTACTTACATGCATACATAATAATATGTTTGCATGCATATATTACACATATCTAAACTATAAACACCCTGCACTTGTAATCTAGATGTGTACCATATATGCACGCAGGTATAATAACGTATCTGCGTATAGGTATATGGACTAGAAAACCGTCAAACATGCCATGCATATTATCACTTTTCTAGATAAAGAGGTAAGATATGGATAGTTTTCTCGCTGTGTGTGCTATTGTCCCATGTAGCGTGCATATGAAGGCACTTACTATTGCACGTAGTATGCATACACACACATCCACACCAAGTGAAATGGTGAATGTCATAATAGCATGCACTCGTCAGAAAATTTTCAAAGATATTCACTAAATAAAAAATGCCAGCGTTGTGTTCAATGAAAACATTTAGACTAATTTTTTCTTCATTTATCTGCTTAGACTTTTAAGCTATGTGATCACAGATGTTAAAACATGCAGTTTTATAATTTGTTATGTTAGAAATAATCTAATATTAGACGTTTAGCATTGTTACGACACAAGATAGTGTGGTCTAATTTCAGTCACTAATTTGATTTGTGAAAGTAATGATATATTCACATTAGTGGCTGATATTAATTACATGTCATCATCGTCTAGTACCATTACGGCACTAGATGTCTAGTGTTAAATAATTTCTCATCTATATGTATAAGGGTAATATCACAAATGGTCCCCAACCTTTACGCTTTCTATTAGTTGGATTCCCAAATTTTTTTTTAATGTCGTATGGTCTCCAACATTTCATGAATTCACTCATGAAGCCATTTGTGACATTTTTGTCCTTACTTTTTAAACAAAAAAAATATTAAAAATAATATAAAAATAAAAATTTTCGTGCCTATATAGCTAACTATCCATGCTACCCATATCCCTAAAATGACAAAAAATAATGAATACCTGCATGATTATCCTTTTCTAGGGAAACACTTATTTTTTTCTTAACATTTCTGATAGTAGCAGAACGAATAGATAGTAAAATTGTGAGTCTCATCTTTTCCTGCTAGAAAGACTAAGGAAATTCGTCATTTAAGTTGAGTTAGAATGTGAGTGGATAATTAGGTAGGTATGGTGAAAAGAAATTTTATTATTTCCTTTTTCTTATTTTTTTATTATAAATAGAAAAATAATACAATAAAAAATAATAATAAATAAATAATATTAAATATTAAAAAAAAGAAAATAATTTCTTTCCACCATAACTACTTAGTTATCCACCAATATTCTAACTCAGCATAAATGGTAAATTTTGATAGTCATTTTCAATAGTAAAAGAGGAGACTCATAATTTTACTGTTTATTCATCCTACTTCTATCAGAAATAACATAAAAATAAGAGTTTTCCAACAAAATAAAAATATTGCATATGTTTACTATTTTAGGTCATGTTAAGGATAAATGTAGAATGGGTGGCTAGATAGGTTTCCTATTTATTTTTATTATTTTTTACTATTTTTTAGAATTTTTCTTTTTTTTTTGTTTTTATTTAAAAATAAACGCAAAAATGTCATAAAAAAACCTTATTAGCGAAGTTTCGGTTAATTACACAAATGATCTCCAACTTTTATACTTTCAATCAAGTTAGTCCTCAACTTTTTTTTTTTCAATATTCTACAAGATAGTATAAATAATAATGATGAAAATTATTATTTTTTAATTATTAAAGTCAATTCAACATGGATTGACCGAAATATGATATTCTTTCTTATTTATAGCCAGTCTGATTTTGTAGATATTGCGTGTATTATTTCTTACACGCCATAGATGATCAAATCAAGAATGTGCTTTTGACAAAGTATCTAACTTTTTCTCTTATTGTTTTCTAATTTTTAAGTAATGGATCATTGATAGCCAATCAATCAAAGGCCAAAATCTTTATGGCCCCTCAAAGATTGTGATGTCGACCAAATGTTTGGACACGCGTAATTCTATAACTAACGTGATTCAGATCAATATACTTATCGTTTAACTATTATAGTTTGATATAATAGATATGTTTGAAAAACCGTTAACAAACAAAAGTGATTTTGCGTGTACGTAATAATAAAAGATACATTAAAAATCACGATCAATTGTGAAAGTGTTTACATAAGAAATTATCTACGATCAATTTGAAATAAAATTACATTTGTCGTACGTGAACTTTTCAAAACCTTGGACATTATTTCAAAAGGGGTGTGAAATGGATCTACTTTGTAGCTTAAAAAGAATTTAGCATGTGAAAGAAACAAGATCAATCATATTTTCCTCTAATAAAATAATAATAGAAAAATGTCTTTATAGTTACCAATATTCAACATGATTTAAAAAGAAAACACTTAAATATAGAGTGGAAAATAGTGGGAGGTATAAAAAATCAATTTATTTATTTGAGTATAATAGTTACAAACTAAGTTTTGAACAAGTAGAATATTTTGGAGATTATTGCTGTGTGATTTTGTCGAACTTGAAATTTTGATCATTATTATTATCATTATTATTATGGTTATTGAAAATATAGTTTAGTGTTAAAAAACCTCTTGGAAAATTTGTTACAAAACATCTCATTCTATGTAAATTACAATTATGCAAGCCACATAAGGTGAGAAGTTTTGCTACAAAACCTAAAAGAGATTTTTGAATATTTTCATAAAAGTATAATGTACTTTGGTTATTGTTGTGGAATTATATGATGGCAGGATCCGGGATTTAGGATAACTTGACAATACAAACATTTTTGCGAACACTTTACAAATTTTTATGGAACAGTATACTTTTTTTAGAAAAATCATGTGGTCAATGCCTACGACTTTTGTCACAAACGCCGACAAATTGTTACCCGACTCCAGCGAATCACAACTCAACTCCGATGACTTTTAATCACACTACGACGAGCATCTCCAATGCTCATGATCAATGTCTTGAGTCTTAAGATGAGAGAGATAGAGCGAAGTGAATTATTTTAATTTAATATTGATAGAAAGATGTGTAGGAAAAAAAAAAGAGGGAAAAGAGAAGAGAAATAGATAAGAATTCAAAATTAATGATAAAATAGTAGTAAGAAAGTCTTAGATGAAGGTCTAGATTTAGAACTTACACAGGATACAAGAGAAGAAAAGTGAAGAAAAAGTAATATAAATAAGAAAAAAATAATTAAAAGAAAATTAAAAATAAAAAAATAAGGCCATGATTTTTTAAGTCTCTTTCTCTCTCATTTTTTGGACCCTTAACCAAGACTTAGAGCATTAAAGATGCTCTTAGTCACAAAAACAGTCACAAACACACAGCACACAATTCTCCGGTCACAAAAATACCGTAGAGTCACAACACCACCACCGACACGATTCCCAAGAACATTGAAACCACCACAACTAACCACCACGGCCACTAGACTCACCACAGCTGGAGCCTTAAACTCAATACACAATGGAACTATAATTCACAACCACAGGAAAGCCCCAAATTAGATCGGCAAACCCCAAATCAAACTTCAGTCTGATAAGATCGATTCACGCCAATTTTTTAAAAAAAAAATTTAATCTGATTTCGATATGAATTCAGATCTCAAGAACGCGAAGAGAGAGGGTAGAGAGACGCTAACGGCCCAGGCGTTCGACTGACGGCTTGTGCGGCGGTGAAGATAGGAACGGATAGAAGAAGAGAGACGATCGACGAGGGGCAACGAAGAGAGAGAGAAAGTTGCGAATGGGTGGGGTAACCTGGATTTTACAAATGTGGTTACATACACATCTGATTTTTACACTGAAGGCCTCAAACTACCTTATTTGCCTAATTAAACCTTAAGATTTTGGCACCAGACTGTGACGTGGTATAATATCAGAGGATGATATGACCGCATCACCATGCAGATCGGAAGCACATATGTCTGATGCCACAAGGGCTGGTATAATATCAGAAGATGATATGATCACATCACCACCCTATCAAATCACATATGTCTAATGCCACAACGACGCTAGACTTCTGGTTCTGAACTGAAATCAAATATTTTAGTCATGTGATTTATTTATTTATTTTATTATAAATAGATTGTATAGGAGGGAATCGAATACTTGATCAAGAGTATATGAGATAATTAAGATGTCATTAGGTCACGTGAATATAATTTGTAATTGTTATTTAAGATCGACCTAAAAAAAACTAAAAATAGATATATTTAAATAATTCCATTCAAACGCCAACACATTTGATCTGTTTAGATTGGACAACCAATATGTGAGTTGTCCAATCTAAACATACATACATAAGACGTCTGTATAACGCCATCGCTAGAGTTTACACAAAATTATTATATATTCAAGTCACCAACTCCAATTCACCGATCTAAACTCAGTCTAGCCTTTTTATACCTCCACCAACAAGGCATCTTTTTCAAAACTTTGATTCAACCAGTGACTTTATTGATTCCTTCTTACGCATCATATGGTCCATCTAACTTGCTTTGTACAAAATGGTGGAATCTCACGAGACATTATCTTTGTACAAAATACTTAAATACATTATCTTTGATACATGAAATAGGAGTATTGCATAATTAACTTTGAAGAAGCAATATTCCTTTCTTTTTCCCTTTTCTATTTTTTTTAATATACAGGGGATATGGGGAGGGGAAGCAACATTCATTTTTGAACAATATGTCTATCAATTCAAGAAATAAATAATTTACATTATTCCAAATAAAGATAATACCAATTACTATGTAATTTGTGAAAGTGGTGATATGCACACATCAACCGCTGATATTATGTCATATATCAACATCTTTTGTCATTTTGGCACTATATGTGTGGTGTTTAAATTCTACCAATAAAATATTTGATAAGAATTATGCTATTTGAACGAAGAGGTATACAAGAAGCGAAACAAAACTGGAACAAAGCAGGATTTTTTTAATATATCACATCACTTTTAAATTAATGACAATCACATCGGCCACAGAGTCATTTTGTCTAATTCTTTGTCCTATCTTTATTCAAATAAAATTATTATTCATTTAATAATGCATTAGTGAGTGGATTTTAATTATTAAAAAAAATCTATAGTTAGATCTCATCGAAAACAAGTTTTTAACAACTAGAAAGTAAAAACACATTCATCCTAGTGTCCAACTTTAAATGCAACACCCTTTTTTACAACTAAAAGGTACAGAAAATATTAGTACTGTAAGTACTTGCTAAGTCTCTTTTCAGCTGAAATACACACACGTGTGCTCTTCCGATCTTCTTTTCAGAACAAGATCTCTCAGCTTGTGTAGTGTGCATGAAATACACATAACATACAATCATTCACGCCATATAAAATAGGAGGTTTTGTTACAAAGCCTAAAGGAAGTTTTTGAAATTTTTTCGATATTTGCTTAATGTTCTCATTTCTTAAGTCCTAGTTTGTCATTATCGTTGGGAACTTAAATGAATTACTACCCCGGTCCCGTGGTCTACTATTCTTTTTTTATTTATCTCAAATTATAGTTCTCTTTCCTTAGTTATTTTTTTAATATTTTCTATATACCTTTCTTCAAAATATATATATATATTTCCTATATACCGCTATTTAATATATATGCATTATTATTAGTGAACAAGAAGGCTTAAATGGAATAATAAACGAGAGAATAGATATAAGGAAAATTGTTCTTAAATGTTACTTTCCCAACAATATTTATTAAACTTTTTTAAACATTGTAAAAATAAGGAGAGAACTACGAAGGGAGTATGTCATAGTCAATCGCAGAATTCTCGTTCAAATTATGTAAAGAACTATAACATTTCGTTATTAATTGGAAAATCTATTTTAATTTTCTAAGAAACAATAAAGTGGGATTGTTAAGATGGTTAAAGCACGGCGTTTGAAGTCTAAAGCCATCACAACAAACAACATATTTACGCATGAAAAATGAAAAAACTCTCCAATTGGAGAAAGACACGAAAGAGAATGTTGATAATACTTGACCTAATTTCTTCTTCATCCTCTCACATCCTCCAAGTACCGCGTCTTAATCCATGTATATCCATCCTAACATATGATATGCATGTTTCGGGTGGATATTTGAATTATTATTATTATTATTATTTTTTTAAAGAAATCGACCTGAGCTCCTTATTAACTAGCTCACATTAGAGGGAAGTTTCCCGATAAAGTAAAATCACATTTGATATAGTTTCTCGAGTCATGATCTAACACTATATGGTATAACATTATACGCACTGTATGCTCATGTGACGTTTATTGAGACATACTACATAAAAAATCACAAATGCAAGCCATATGACAGTATGAAACCACATGTGGAGCTAAAAATTATAATAGTTTCTCTTTTTCGAGGGTTCATTGTTAAGGAGATTGAGTTGATATTCCTCAGAAAATTAATTAGCGGATATTTTCCATTAATCAATCATGAATTAAAACATGAATGCATGTGATCTAATCGACCATTGCACGTGTGAGGCTGCACCCAAAGTTGCGTATTTAGGGGACACTATGGCCCACTAGTTTTGAGACATGTCAACTACATTACATGATTTGCCAAATGGACCTCTACAAAGGAACAACCAAATTTCCCCTTGCTCAGCTACATTATACATGATAGATGGAGAGATTGTACCCCTAAATGTTATTTTTACTTGGCTTCATAAAAGGAAACACCCTAGGACAAACTTAGGCTTTACTACAACTTTGCACTAGTATTGGTCCCTGAAAGTAACACTACTTGTTGGAGATACTAGGATTTATCGGAGGTGTTTATCTGTTATACTGTTACAATGAGAGTGTTAGAAAAATATATGATATGTTATTATATATTCGATATGAGAAATTCTAAGAGGACATAAAAATGGGACATTCTTAGGTGACATTTATATGTAGCACACTTGTATTGGATGATGAAAAAGTAGCTATGTAATCATCACTCAATGAATTGTGCCACGTGAGAATGTCACCTAATAATGTCTCCTTTTCATGTCCCCTAGAATTGCTCATTTGATATTGACTCAATAATTAAAAGATAATACTTTGTCTTTTAAGAAAGTAATAATTTTATGTTGATTGAAAACATGAATTAGACAATAGAAGAACATTTTACAAAAAGTAGAAGAAACGGGAGGAGAACACAACAATGTGCATGTTGGTGCATGCGCTATCCTTCTGACCAACATAATTTGCGGGTATCTTTCATAAGAAAAATACCAGATTGACCAAAATAGCATGCTCATATTATATATTGCATTTTGTCTTAACATATTATTATGTAGGTTAAAGCAGCACTCGTAGCTTTTTTCCCCTGAAATCATAATAATTTGGATACGTATGTTTATTTGTAACATTCCATTATTTTTAAGTTTGTATTTTTTTCCAGTCATTTCTAGGAGATTTACCATGAGTTATGAAATGTTAAGATGGTAACTAAAAATCTTAGAGATAATTACAAAAATTTACCTAAGTGTTCAATGTTGTGAGTAAGAGATTAATTTTCTCAAAGAGGAACCACAAGCTAGCTGAAATTGTGATCTTAATGGTTAAGCTTTACAATGGTATAAATACGCCTTGACTACACCTAATCATCAATTTTGAGAAATTAGTTTATTTATGTCTTCCGATGATAGCATATTATATTCCAAGAAATTTTTAATTTTCACTTTGTACTAACTTTTTATGACTTCTTGGAATTTTAAACATTTTACAAATTATTATGAGGTTTAAATATAATTTTTATGGGGCGTGTCCATTTATGGGCATTGCAAGTAGTATCAAACTAATATATGATGAAGTTCAAAGTTTTACACCCTATTTGATTTGGATTTTTTAAAATTAACTACTTATAACCAACGTGTATCTTGAGAATTTTTCTTTTTCAATTTTATCTAAATATATATTTAATAAAATATTGAAAGAATAAAATGTGATAAACAAAAAATTAAAATAAAATTAGATCCAAGGAATATATATGCACCAATACTAAATTAAAAAAAATGTAATTGATTAATAAATATTTTTATTAATTTATAATAATTATACTTAGATAAAGTATGATGACTTCCATTTAGTTTGAACTCACCATTAATTTGTATTAGCCTATACGTAAGGTTGTTTTACAAGAATTATTATTATATGGCAAGAATAATAAAATGATAAACAAAAGCTATAAAAATTGATAAAAAAAATTAGATCCAACGGGATTTGGGTGCAAATATAAATTAGTTATAATAATAATAATAATTAAATTCAAGGGAAATGATTAAAAAATAATTTTATTAGTTATTGTATGACGAATTAGGAATTATAATAATATGTGTATACTTTTTTTTTTTTTTTGTGTGTGTGTTGGGGGGGGGGGGGGGGGG